>JAJIBD010021716.1:0-76964 GCA_021461705.1 Cryptotis parvus
AAAAAAAGCAAAAAAAAAAAAAAAAAAAAATGATCTGATGGTGCAAGCGCAAAAGATCAAGTACGACATCATTGGTCTGACAGAGACAAGGAGGCATCAGTCGCATCATCCTGTATTTGACACCAGAGAAGAATTATTCCTTGAAACATGCGACCCGAAAGAGGCGTCAGTAGCATTGGAGTTGTTGTCAACAAGAACATGGCCGTCAACATTGATTCATTTGAATGCCTAACACAAGATAGGACGATTACACTTGAAGAGATGTGGCCCACTGCCAGCAATTTCTATCTTCATTGTCTACCCACCAACATCCACATACAAAGAAGATGAAATTGAGAAATTCTACATGGAACTGGAGGAGTTCTATAAAAAAGATCACACCTTTTACAAGATCATACTCGGTGATTTTAATGCCAAGATAGGACCGAGAAGATCAGCTGAGGAACTCCACATTGGGACCCATGGCCTAGAATGGAACGAACAGGGTGAGAGACTGAGTTCATCATGTCCACCAAGACCATTCATGGGAACTCACAGTTCCAGAAGGCTGAAGCAAAACGTTGGACATGGGAATCTCCTGGTGGACAGTTCCACAATGAAATTGATCACATCATCTTCAATCGACAGTTTTGTCTGACCGAAGTTGCTGTCATCCCCAAATTCCAAACAGGATCGGACCACCGTCTCCTTCGTGCAAAATTCTACTTCCTGCAACGGGGAGAAAAGGCTGCAAAGTTTAAGAAGAGAACTCCCAGAGCGACCACCACCTGGGAACTCTTTGGCACCATTGCAGCAACATGGGAAGATACCACCACTGACGACATCAATGAAGAATACAACCGACTGGTTCAGCACCTCCATGATTGTGCGAAGAATGCTGAGAGAAAGACACAAAAGGATGCCTGTCTTCAGAAACTCTTGAGCTCATTTGCCAATGTGGCAAGGCGCGAGCCTCAGGAGACCAAATGCTAACGTCCAAACTTACTAAACGGTGCAGAGAAACAATAAAAAGAAGACCTCAAAGACAGAAGAGCAGAAATACTGGGAAGATGCAGCAGAAGCCGGGAAAAGCATTCGCACCACCCGCCTATCCTTCACCAACTATAAGACCAAGATGACTGCCCCCTGACCCCTGATGGATCTATCACATCTTACAGAAAGGCAATGGAGAAGATTATCTAGGACTTCTACTCAAATCTCTTTGATAGCCACATCCACCCGCCCACATACCAAATTCCACAGGGTGGATATGTCATTCCCAACGTTCTCCCTTCTGAAATCCGACATGCCATCTCGAGGGGTAAAGAAGGGGAACAGCACCAGGCCCAGACAAAGTCAGACCCTAACACCTGAAGAGTCTGCCATCGGTACTCATCAATACACTAGCTCAATTCTTCACACGTTACCTGTCTGAATGCAAGGTACCGTCCCAATGGAAAACCAGCAGGACAGTTCTACTGTTCAAGAAGGGAGACACAGCGGCAACTATCGCCCCATCTGCCAGTTGTCTGTCATCTACAAGCTGTTTACACGAGTCATCATGAACAGGATTGGCAGAACACTAGATGAACGCCAACCATGCGAGCAAGATGGCTTCCAGAAAGGATTCAGCACAATCGACCATATCCACACAGTAACCAAGCTCATTGAGGTTTGTAGGGAGTACAAGATGCCGCTCTGTCTCACGTTCATTGATTTAAAGAAAGCCTTTGATTCTGTGAAGACTAAAGCAGTCATCGAAGCCCTAGTCAAATAGGGTGTTCAAACCCAATACATCAAGATCCTTCGTGAGCTGTATTATGGATTCACCACCAGGATCTCACCATTCTACAAAGAAGTGATCATTGATGTCAAAAGAGGGGGTTTGACAGGGTGATACCATTTCACCAAAACTCTTCAGTGCCACCCTTGAGAACTTCATGCAACAATTAGAATGGGAAGGAATGGGAGTGAAGATAGATGGTCGGAAACTACACCACCTACGCTTCGCTGATGACATCATTCGAATAACACCAAACTTTAGCCAAGAGGCACAAATGCTGGCTGACTTTGACCGAGAATATGGAAAGATAGGTCTACAGCTGAATCTGAAGAAAACTATGTTCATGAAAAATGAACTAGTTCCTGAGACCCCATTCACTCTTAATGGAACAAACATCTCTGAATGCAGCAGTTATGTGTACCTAAGTGGAGAACTCAACATGATGAACGACCTAAAACCTGAGCTGCGCAGGAGGAAGAGAGAGGCATGGAATGCCTTCCAAGGCATCAAAGAAATAGCTAAAAGGACAAAGAAACTCCCGCTCGGGCACATCTCTTTGACTCCACCATTCTCCCTGCATTAACATACACCTCAGAGACCTGGGCCCTACGAAAGCAGGATGAGAATGTTATTCAGGTCTCCTAGAGAGGAATCGAAAGAGCTATGCTTGGAATATCACGCCTCTCTCAAGTGAGAGAAGGAATCCGGAGTTCTGATCTTCGTTGCTATTCCAGAATCAGGGACTCTGTCTTGTTTGCCAAGGCATCGAAAATCAGATGGGCTGGACATGTAATGCGATTTGGAGACAACCGCTGGACTAGAGCCGTTACCGACTGGATCCTATGGGATATCAAAAGATCACGTGGCCGCCCACCTACAAGATGGTCAGACTTCCTTGTCAAGATCCTGAATGAACGGTTTGAGGCTTTTCATATTTCTGAATCAACCAGATGCCATTGGGCTACATTGGCACGTGATAGGGTCCAATGGAAATGTTACTGGCTCCCGCTCGAGCAAATCGATGAATAACGGGATTCAAGTGATCAAATGATCTAATGGAAAAGAATAGAGGAAGTGGAATGACCTTGAAGTGTCCGTGCACTGGCACAGTTTTGAGTCTGGAGTGCCTCTCATCTGGTGTTGCTTGCTGTGGAGGTTGGGAGCCTGGAGACACCCCTCAGGGACATGGAGCTGTAGGAATGGAGGAGTCCAAATCCCCGGATCCAAGCCCAGCCAGAGTGGCCCCCCTCCCCCCCTGCATGTGTGTGAAAACTCTAGGAGCTGTGTTGGACTCGTCCAGGGGCTGGAGCCATTTTCGCCCTCCTAAACTCCATGGGCTGCTCCACATGTGGCTGAGCTGCTCAGCTGTGGGTCTGGTTTGTGTCTCCTCCAGTGTTGTTGGCTATTAACACAGTTTAAAAAGTGCAACTTTCACTTACATTCTATGAGCTGAGTTTAGATTGATGATTTCTCCAAAATATAATTACTTCCAATATGAAAAGAAATTAAAACCAAAGTAGAAATAATATTTAAGTACAATGAATATTAACAAATGTGTCAATAATTATAGATATTAAAATGGATAGAATCATAGTGTCAGAACCTGGAAAGTATCTTTAAATGAAAATTTTCTATTTCTCCTCCAACAAGGACCAAACCTAAAATCTTATAAGTTGCAGTTATTTTGCAGGTTTTGTGGTACACATGTATATAAGCAGAATAACAAATAACTGGAGATAATTATGTTTAAACTCGGATAACAGAGAAGAAAAAGTACCCTCTTTCCAAGAAATGTTTTAATTATGTGCTCAAAATAAAACAAAAATCTAACTAGATCACACACACTGTCTTTAAATTACAGAAGACAAGTAACAACTATCAAATGGAGATGTGTGCATCCAAATGGTGAATGAGGGAACAACTGAAACAACAGCAATTATCAGTCTGTTATTCATGGTCATCTTGTAAAGTTCTGGTTGTAACATGTTTGCAGAAGGAAACGAATATAAGGAAAGAAACAAATGATTTTAAAAACCGTGATGCCAGGGCATCTGGAAATGTTTTCTGTAGGAACAACTCAGAATTATGTGGGGAACGTGCTTTGATATTAATGCAATAAGACTATTGCAATGCATAGACAGAATGGAAGAACAGGGGGTAAATTTGAAAGCCACTGATGAGTCTTTGTGGACAAGTCCTTCATTAGTATTTAGGCAGAGGAGGAATTAGTTGTATCATTTTCCTTTTGATGCCAATGCAATTGTATCAGACACAGAAACAAAAATTGGTGTTATCTCAGACCTTTACAGAGCTGGGCATTGAAAGATAGGTTTTAATCCCTGTCTTGTTTAGAAGCTGTTTTTGTCAGACACAATTTAACAGTAATAAGAAATTGTCTTTAGTACTATCTCAGTGGTTATTTTTTCTTGATAATGACATATTTTTTCTTTTAGTCCTCTAGAAAATGTAAATCACCTTTTCATGGAAAAACTTGATATTGCAAAACTTTGACTTTATTAAACATTTAATACCAAGTCCAAGTCTAATGCATTTCAAGACAATGTTATGGCCACTATTTTTTCAGGGTTTTAAGCTGTTAAATTTTCATTGAAACCAAAAAATATAACTGTGGATGATTCCACTGTCCTCTTGGTGCATTTTGTTACCACGTTTTTAACATCATTCCTCAGCATAGGGATCAACTGTGAGTTGTGTTCAAACAAGTGATGTTTGAACACAAACATGAGAAAGAAAATGGCATTTTCCTAAAGATTTCAGAAAAAGCTGATGTATTCTGCAATTCTTACCTATATAAGAACTATTCCATTATCTAAGGGCTTGAAATAATGGAGTAGGTTTATTTTTCTAAATAGGAAGTAATATACGAAAACACTTTATATTTCTTTTTGTAGAATATGTGTCTTTTCATTTGCATTTTAAACTGTAAAGAATATAAAGTTTAATACACTAACAATTGTACCTTGTTGAGTGATTACTCAATACATTTGTATTGAGTTGAATAAATATAAGCTTCTGTTACAAATTAGATATAATGTCAAAAAAGACAAAATGTTGAACCTTATATAAACAAGTTTTCAAGGACATTTTTTAAGTTTGACATTTTACTTTCAAGCAAGAAAAAATACTTGAATATATTAGGTGACTTAAAAACTTTTCAGTAAAGTATAGACTCTTAAAGGTATTATTATTATTATTATTATTATTATTATTATTATTATTATTATTGCAGGTGTGGCTGCAGTGCCCAGCTGTGTAGACAGGTGGCAGACAGGAGACAGGCTTGTCTACATCCAGGGCTCTTCCGTGGACCCTGGATGGTTGATAGTCTGAGACATAGAAAGAGACTGAGGCCCCCTGGGATAAACCCAGAGCCACGGCAGAGCCTGGCAAGCTACCCATGTTGTATTTAACATGCCAAAAACAGTAGCAATAAATGACCTCATTCCCAACGAATGGAGATGTTACTGGCGACTACCTGAGCAAATCGATGACAATGGGAAGACAAGTGACGAGTGATCATTATTTTTGTTTTGGACCATATCTGGTAGTACTCAAGGCTTCTTCTGGGCTCTGTGCTCAGGGATCATTGTTGGTAAGGTTGATAAGTATATGTGATGTCAGAGATTTAGCCAGGGTCAGCCACATTCAAGGTGAGTGTCTTATCCACTGTACTATCTGTCTCTATAGATAGCTTACTATGAAATCCAGATAAAGAGATAAAGGCAATGGTTCTGCCAGAAGGATGGTGGGAATCTCAAATTCTGAAGTGACCATGAATCTCAAGCCACCTTGAGATTCTCTATAAAATATAGAATCAATCATGTTAGTCTCAACTCATTTTAAAGACAATAATATTAAACTCAGGAGTGCATCACTTAGTTTCTTTAAGAACTTAAGACCCTTTCACATAGTTGAACTGAGTAAGTTCTCAAATACTCTGCTACCACCCACCACCATGAAGTGCAAAATTGCACTTCATGCAATTTTTCCACCTGAGGTACTTGGACTCATAACACATCAGTGTTTCCCAAGTCTACATCAGGAAGTACCACTCCTTTGGAGAAAATAGCTTAAATTTAGGGAAAAACTGGAGAATACTTTAATATTCTATTTTAATCCATTCTGCACTAAAGAATGTAGTATTGAGAAGAGTTTTCCTGAAATGAATAGTGATTAGAAAAATGCCTTACTTGACTTCTGGTATGATATCATTAGGCTTCTCTTGTTATCAAATTCAGTGTTTCTTTTTCTTCTTTTCTCAGGTAATATAAGAACTCAAATATCTGTATCTCTGTGGCAAAATAATATAACATAGCTATATATGACTATTACTATGGTGCACTAATCCACATATATGGTATTCAATCCTTCATATGCTGCAATTGTCTAAAATTTATAGTTCTGGTTATTTTAATTCTGAGCCCTCCTGTTTGTCCTCCACCCTGTTCACCCCAGCACTTGGTCCTAAGGTGAGGGACACTGTCTTTGAATAGCATCGTGTGGGTACTCTGAGATAGTTGAGTTCCCTTGATTTTTCTTAATGGAAGTGCCCAGTAAACAAGGTGGTAGTGCTGGCAGTGTTACTAATAATCTCAGTCCCTGTACATTTCTTACCTGCTTTCCCTTTGCAGGTAACACATTACTTGCCTTTGCCCTGCCTAACTTTACAATAGGTATCAATGAACTACTCAAAGTATTCTAAGTTCCCAGTTATATTTTTTGCATGTCTAACAATGTGCCATATTTCCATGTCTATTCTCTCTTATTGGAGAATTACTTTGGGAAAAAAATTCTCCATGTCTTCATAGGCAATATTTACTATTTTAAGAATCCTGACTGATACAGCACTGTTATTTTATCAAGTCAAGGAGACATCATGAAGTTAAGCTGTAGCTCTTCTCATTTATATGGAGCCTTTTCAGGCTTCTGTAAAAGAATCTATCCAGCACCTTGATATCACACATACATAAAAGATTTGTAACAATGATATGCCTTTCATATGCCTGCAGTCTTTTCACCTCCCAAAATTCTCTTTTCTTCCTTTGTTTTTGGTTGGTTTGCACTGGAATTGAATTTATAAATATTATATAAAATAAATATATATTTTTATATGTGTGTATGTATATATGGAATATATATATGTATTCATATAAATACTATTCCAGTGGAATTATATATCATTACATAATTTTATATATATATATATATATATATATATATTTGGCTCAGAAGAAGCTGGCTTAAAAACAGATTTCAGTTTACTGAACTGTTACACATGGTTACATTCACCTCCAAATATATAGTTGAATTGTTAGCTCTTTTCTCCGCATGGTAGGAATAACCTTTAGGGATGCTACTAACACCCTCTGTTAGGTTTCTGAAAGAAAAAATATGTCCCAAACTACATGATTCCAGACATAGAAGCTGTGAAGGAGAAACAGATTTGAAAGGAACAACAATTTAAACACATCATTAGAAATTTCAGCCATTTGATCTTGACAGTACTTAGTTGAAATAGAAAATAGAAATTCTTCGATTACCCAGAAAGGTAATTTAGAATGCACTAGGTGCAATTTTAAAAACAAGCCATTTTGTGAGAATTGTGTGTAAAGTAATTTATAATATTCTTATAAGTAAATAAGACAAAAGTATCTACTACACAGTAAATGCTCGAGATGAGAGCCTTCCACGGAGAGTATACCCCCCCTACGGCAGAGCCTGGCAAGCTACCCGTGTTTTATTTGTTATGCCAAAAACTATAACAATTATGTGTTGCAGGACACCTAAGAGCCTCTGCGTGTGCCCTGGATTGCCTCCTGCAGGTCACTTCGTAAATAGGGGGTAGTTTAAATGTGGCAGTTTATCTGACCATGTATTCTGTACTAGCTGGTACAAATATTCTCTCATGTTACCACAATCATCGTGGGACTAGCTAGATCTTACCAGCATATTTGCCTGGCCACGTTGGATCTCTAAGTAATTAGACCAGAGAGAAATGCTGTTTGCCTTCAAGCAAGCAAGCACGGCTCCCTGATAACTCAAAGGCAACTAAAATACATAACTATTGTGAAGTAGACGATGACTCTTGTGAAGGCCTGGAGAAATATTTAACTGGCATTAGTATAGTCTTTGGTACAGAGGCATGCCATCTCAGAAACCCAATTCTCTACACTATAAAGGCATTTCCAGGCAGATCTTGGCTCAAGACATTATCATCTAAAAGGGCCTAGGTGAGGTGCTGGGAGAAATTACCTGAGGGCATTTGACCCTCCCTGCCAGGGGAGGTTACATTTAGTTTACAGCTCCTACTAGCTCTGCTACACACTTGATACTACACTTGATCTTAGCCAAAAGGCCGAGAAGCGAGAGACAGACATGGAGCAGAGCTGCTATTGGCTCTCACTGTGCCCAGCTGCTCATGAGGTGCCCAGGAGGGATGGCGGGTTCTAGCCCTGGCCCGCCACCCTAGCAGAGCCTCACAACAAGCCAGGCGACCCCCCCACTCCATGAGGACCTCCATTTTCCGCATGTGAACTTCCCCCTCGTCAAAACTCTACCCAGCAGACCAGCCTATCACAGCCTGGCTCGTGCGGCCGCTTGCCGCATGGTTCATCAATAAACGCTGGATTTTGAGATGACTACAAGAGTATGCTACCCTCACAGCAGAGCCTGGCAAGTTACCCATGTTGTATTTGATATGACAGATACCAGTAACAATTATAGACCTCATTCCCATGACCTGATGGAATGGTTTGAGGCTCTTTATGTTCCTGGAGCAAGCAGGTGCCCTTGGGCTCTACTTGCATGAGACAGGTCATATGGAGATGTTACTGGTGCCTACTCAAGCAAATTGCCGATGAACGGGAAGACAGTGATACAGTGATACTAGCTCTGCTAGGGAGGCTTTGAATCAGCTCTGAGTTCTTGTAAACAGCCAGAAGGCCTCCTGAAGTTGCTACATTTCTATAGAGCTATTTTCCTGTTTTTATATCTAGATAGCCCACAGTGGGCCAGGCTGGGAAGTTTTGGCAGATTTCTAGCTATAAAATAAGCTGCAAGAAAAAAGAAGCTCTTTTTTTTGCCATTTTGGCTTCCCTTGATGTTTTGCTTCTCAGTCCTCTCCATTCTCTATTGGGCCTCAACCCGTGGTGGCAGCCATCTTGGCCTACACATGGCTGGGGCCTAGCTGGGAACCCAGAGTCTGGAGGTTTTCCCTGCTCTTGGATTCTATATCTGAATCTATGATAATAAAGCCCCCTTTAAACTGAATTGGATTCCTGAGTTTTCATCCATTCCCCGCCTGTTTCAGAGGTAGAACAGCACTTCCCAGTACTGTTGGGGACCCCAGTGGTGTCCCCAACAGTTATGGACCTCAATTCCATGACCTGAAGAATTGTTTGAGGCTCTTTCTGTACCTGAAGCAAGCAGATCTCCTTGGGCTACACTTGCTTGTGACAGGATGTATGGAGATGTTACTGGTGCTTGCTAGAGCAAATCGATGAACAATGGGAAGACAGTGATACAGTGATCTACTACACAAAGAACTTAGATGAAAGACTCTTGGACTTTATAAAAATCCTAAAACTTACATGGCATAAAGAAAAATGAAATGCACATAAGGTTATCTCATTGTAATTTTGATTTATGTTTCTCTGATAGGATGAAAGGTTTTTTGGAGGTTTTTTTTTTGGGGGAACAGGAACTTAATTTTATTTCATTATACCTTTAATAAATATCAGCATTTATTGGAACTGTCTCCATAAGAAAAAGTTCTGATGAATCTTTTTCTAACTATAATTTTTTAATTTATTTTCTTTTTTTAAAATTTTTTATTATGCCACAGTGAAACATACAATTACAAAGGTGTTCATAATTGGTTCTTGGTAATACAGTGTTCCAGCACCCATCCCTCTACCAGTGCCCCATTCCTACCACCAGTGTACCCACACCACTTCCCACCCTGAAAGTTTTTTTTTAATATGAATTTTAACTATCTTTATATTACTTATAGCAAATATCACTTCACGACAGCAAGAATGGAGACCATAACTGTGAGATATGTTAAAAGGAACTCATTTGCTGTTGGTATGACTGTTACATGATTCATTCTCTTTGGAAAACAGTTTGAAGACTTCTCAAAACATTATGAGGAGAATTTTTGTATGACTCAACAATTCCACTCATGTATATCTACTCTAAGAATACAACAGCAGTAATCAGAAAGGACATGGGAATATGTTTGTTTATTCCAGCATATTTACAACAGCACCAGGCAGAACTGCTACCAGCTATCCCCATTGTACTCCCCATGCTCCACTGACCATGAGGGGTCCAGGAGGGAGAGTGACTTCTGGCCCAAGCCCACCATCCAAGAGAGCCTCAGAAGAATACAGAGGAACCCCCCAGACCATGTTGGCAGCATTTTTCATCATCTGGACTCCACAGCTCATCAGAGTTCCACCCAAGAGAGAAAGCCAATCTCAAGCCTGGCTTGCTAGAGATCCATTCTACAGAGAAATCTTTTTCAAGCCCAGGTATGTTTGAACCAGAAACACAGATACACCAGATAGAACTGCTACCTGCTCTCCCTGTTGCACTCCCTGTGCTCCTCTGACTACGAGGGGTCCAGGGAGGGAAAATGACTTCCAGCCCGAGCCCACCATCCCGAGAGCCTCAGAAGCCTTAGAATCCTAGAGGAACACCCACACCATGCTGGCAGCATTTTTTGTCATCTGGACTCCACAACTCATCAGAGCTCCATCCAAGAGAGAAAGTCAATCTCAAGCCTGGCTTGTCAGAGATCCACTCTACAGAGAAATCTATTTCAAGCCCAGGTATGCTAGAACCAGAAACACAGATACACCAGGCAGAGCTGCTACCAGCTCTCCCCATTGTGTCTGAAAATTACCAAGAGTATTCTAGCCTCTCAGAGAGCCTGGCAAGCTACTGAGAGTATCCCGCCTGCACAACAGTGCCTGGCAAGCTGTTCGTTGCATATTTGATATGACAAAACCAGTAAAAACAATGGTTTCCATCCCTCTGACCCTGAAAGAGCCCTAAATATGAAGCAAAACAAGAGGGAGGAAGGAGAGGCTGTTAAAATCTCAGGGCAAAACTAGGCTACCAAAACAAAGAACTAAAATGACTGTCTGTACTTTCAATGCATGTATGCTGGCATCAGAAGCTTATATTGAGGAACTGATGGTGCAAGTATGAAAACACCATTGGTCTGACCAAGACATGAAGGTGTCAGTCACATCACGCCATTTTTGACTGTATCACTGTATCACTGTCTTCCCATTCATCGTTGATTTGCTTGAGCGGGCACCAGTAACATCTCCATATGACCTGTCTCATGCAAGTAGAGCCCAAGGGCACCTGCTTGCTCCAGGAACATAAAGAGCCTCAAACCATTCCATCAGGTCATGGGAATGAGGTCTGTAATTGTTATTGGTATCTGGCATATAAAATACTACATGGGTAGCTTGCCAGGCTCTGCCGTGCGGGTAGCATACTCTTGTAATCATCTCAAAATTCAGCATTTATTGATGAACCGCACGCCGCCAGCGGCCCCGCCAGCTGGGCTGTGATAGGCTGGTCTGCTGGGTGGAGTTCTGACGAGGGGAAGTCCGGATGTGAAAAATGGAGGTCCTCATGGAGTGGGGGGGTGGTCTGGCTTGTTGTGAGGCTCTGATAGGGTGGTGGGCCAGGGCTAGAACCCGCCATCCCTCCCGGGCACCTCAAGAGCAGCTGGGCACAGTGAAAGCCAGTAGCAGCTCTGTCCCATGTCTGTCTCTGGATCAGCATACCTGGGCCGGATTAAAAAAGACTGCAGCAGGGTGGATCTCGATGAGCAGGGCTGTGATAGGCTGGTCTGCTGGGTGGAGTTCTGATGAGGGGGAAGTCCGCATGTGGAAAATGGAGGTCCTCATGGAGTGCGGGGTCTTCTGGCTTGTTGTGAGGCTCTGCTGCAGTTGTGAGCCAGGGCTAGAACCTGCCATCCCTCCCGGGCACCTCATGAGTGGTTGGGCACAGTGAGAGCCAGTAGCAGCTCTGTCCCATGTCTGTCTCTTCGTGGTCGCTTCCATTTTTTGACACCAGAGAAAATCTGTTCTTTGGAACATGCAGCAGAAAGAGGCATCGGTGGTGCCGTTGTCCTTGTCAACACAAACTTTGCCATGAGCATTGATTCATTTGAGTGCCTAACAAATGGAATTGGGCGATAAAATTTAAAGAGATGTGGCTCACTGCTGGCAGTTTCTATCTTTGTTGTCTATGCACCAACATCTACATATAAGGAAGAAGAAATTGAGAAATTCTACATGGAACTGGAGGAGTTCCATAAAGAATATCAAACCTTCTACAAGATCATAGTCAATGATTTTCATGCCAAGATAGGACCAAAAAAGATCAGCTGCAGGCCTCCACATCTGGACCCATCATCTAGAATGGAATGAACAGGGTGATAAGACTGAGTTCATCATGTCAACCAAAACCATTCATGGTAACTCAGTTCCAGAGGCTAAATCAAAATGTTGGACATGGAATCTCCTGGTGGACAGCTCCACAATGAAATTGACCACATCATATTCAATTGATGATTTTGTCTGAACAGATGTGGCTGTCATCCCAAAATTCGAACAGGATTGAACCACTGTCTCCTTTGTGCAAAATTCTGCTTCACAAAATTGGGAGAAAGGGCTGCAAAGTTTAAGAGAACTCCCAGAATGACCACCAACTGAGAGCTCTTTGGCACAATTATGGCAACATGGAAAGATGCCATCATTGATGACACTGATGAAGAATACAACTGACTGGTTCAGCACCTCCATGATTGTGCGAAGAATGCCGGGAGAGAGAAAACCACAAAAAGATGCCTGTCTTCAAAAACTCTTATGCTCATTTGCAAATTTGGAAGGCATGAGCCTCAGGCAACCATAAGATAACATCCAAGCTCGAAAAGCAGTGCAGAGAAGAGATAACGGAAGACCTCAAAGAGAGAAGAGCAGCAATACTGGCTGATGCAGCAAAGCTGGGAAAAGCATTCCAAACTCCCACCTGTCCTCCAATAAGACTGAGATGACTGCCCTCTGACATCCTGATGGATCTATAATGTCTTCCAGAAAGGCAATGGAGAAGATTACCCATGACTTCTACTCGGATCTCTTTGATAGCTGCATTCAGCTGCCTACATACCAAATTCTGCAGGATGTTAATATCATTCCCAATGTTCTCCCTTCTGAAATCCAACATACCATTTTGTTGGTAAAGAAGCAAACAGCACCTGACCCAGACAAAGTCAAAACTGAACACCTCAAGAATCTGTCGTCAGTACTCATCAGTACACTGGCTTGGCTCTTCATATGCTATCTGTCTGAATGCAAGGTTCCCTCCTAGTGGAAAACCAGCAGGACAGTTCTACTGTTCAAGAAGGGAGACATCTATGACATTGGCAACTATCACCCCATATGCCTGTTGTCTGTCATCTACAAGCTGTTTACTCGAGTCATTCTGAACAAAATTGGCAGAACATTAGATGAAGGACAACCATGTGAGAAAGCTGGGTTCCAAAAAAGATTCAGCACAATTGACCATATCCACATGGTACCAAGCTCATTGAAGTTTGTAGGGAGTTCAAGATGCCGCTCTATCTAATGTTCATTGATTCAGCAGTCCCAATCATTAAACAACTAAGAATACTCCGCGAACAAATATAGTACCTCAATTCTGGATGGAAGACTACTCAGATTTATTTTACATGTTTCCACAGAGTCAATAGTAGGATTTTGTTCTATTGCCAACAGCAATGGCCTTCCTTTTCCCCACATTATCTTAATATCCAGTCAGAGCTTCCTTGTTGACCTCCCAAATTACCTATTGTACTGGAAACCCTGTACCCAATATCTATATTTCAATGAAAAAATCAAGAGAGAAAGGTTGTATATTATGCTAGGAAAAAGTCATCTACTTTAATATAATGGCCTACTATTATCCAGCTCAGCTGCCTTTAATAAAGGCATATAAAATTGTATTGTGCACAATCAAGATGCATATAAAAGGGTAAATATGCAGCCTTAGAGATAATTTTTAAGAGATAAGTTCTATTAACGGAAAATAAGGCATAGATACAAACATTTATTTCAAATATAAGCACTTTTAAACTAACATATCATAAACACCACTGACAAGGGAAAATGGTATAATTTTTTTGACTTACTTCTATAGTACTTTATCACCATATATTCCAGTTAGGTAGTTTTTCTATGAAAACTAATTTTGTTTTAATTTTGTTTGTTTTGTTTTTCTATGAAAATAAATTTATATAATTTTAAGCAATTTTATATAGAAATAATTTTACTATGTTATCTTGTGGATGTGCCCGGAGCCAGAGATTCTTTGTAATTTTAGCTATTTCTTCGATGCCTTTGAAGGCATTCCATGCCGCTCTCTTCCTCCTGCGCAGCTCAGGTTTTAGGTCGTTCATCATGTTGACTTCTCGACCTAGGTACACATAACTGCTGCATTCAGAGATGTTTGTTCCATTGAGAGTGAATGGGGCCCTCAGGAACTAGTTCATTCTTCATGAACATTGCTTACTTTAGATTCAGCTGTAGACCTATCTTTCCACATTCTCGGTCGAAGTCAGCCAGCATTTGTGCCACTTGGCTAATGTTTGGTGTTATTAGAACGATGTCATCAGCGAAGCGGAGGTGGTGTAGTTGCCGACCATCTATCTTCACTCCCCATTCCTTCCCATTCTAATTGTCGCCTGATGTTCTCGAGGGTGGCACTGAAGAGTTTTGGTGAAATGGTATCACCCTGTCGAACCCCTCTTTTTGACATCAATGATCACTTCTTTGTAGAATGGTGAGATCCTGGTGGTGAATCCGTAATACAGCTCACGAAGGATCTTGATGTATTGGGTTTGAACACCCTGTTTGGCTAGGGTTTCGATGACTGCTTCAGTCTCCACAGAATCAAAGGCTTTCTGTAAATCAATGAACGTGAGACAGAGCGGCATCTTATACTCCCTACAAACCTCGATGAGCTTAGTTACTGTGTGGATATGGTCGATTGTGCTGAATCCTTTCCGGAAGCCTGCTTGCTCGCGTGGTTGTCCTTCATCTAGTGTTCTGCTAATCCTGTTCAGGATGACTCGTGTAAACAGCTTGTATATGACGGACAACAGGCAGATGGGGCGATAGTTGCCAATGTTGTGAATGTCTCCCTTCTTGAACAGTAGAACTGTCCTGCTGGTTTTCATTGGGAGGGCACCTTGCATTCGGACAGGTAGTGTGTGAAGAGCCGAGCTAGTGTATTGATGAGTACCGATGGCAGATTCTTCAGGTGTTTGGGTATGATTTTGTCTGGGCCTGGTGCTGTTCCCTTCTTTACCGATGAAATGGCATGTCAGATTTCAGAAGGGAGAACGTTGGGAATGACATATCCATCCTGTGGAATTTGGTATGTGGGCAGGTGGATGTGGCTATCAAAGAGATTTGAGTAGAAGTCCTGGATAATCTTCTCCATTGCCTTTCTGGAAGATGTGATAGATCCATCAGGGCATTGGAGGGCAGTCATCTTGGTCTTATAGCTGGCGAAGGACAGGCGGGCAGTGCGAATGCTTTTCCCTGGCTTCTGCTGCATCTTCCAGTATTTCTGCTCTTCTGTCTTTGAGGTCTTCTTTTATCGCTTCTCTGCACAGTTTAGCAAGCTTGGATGTTAGCATTTGGTCTCCTGAGGCTCGCGCCTTGCCACGTTGGTGAATGAGATCAAGAGTTTCTGAAGACAAGCGTCCTTTGTGTCTTTCTCTCTCTCGGCATTCTTCGCACAATCATGGAAATGCTGAACCAGTCGGTTGTATTCTTCATCGATGTTGTCAATGATGGTATCTTCCCATGTTGCTGCAAATTACCCAGTTGGTGGTCGTTCTGGGAGTTCTCTTCTTAAACTTTGCAGCCTTTTCTCCCCGTTGCAGGAAGTAGAATTTTGGGAGATGGTGGTCCGATCCTGTTTGGAATTTGGGGACGACAGCAACATCGGTCAGACAAATCTGTCGATTGAAGATGATTTGGTCAACTTCATTGTGGAACTGTCCGCCAGGAGATTCCCATGTCCAACGTTTCGCTTCAGCTTTCTGGAACTGTGAATTCCCATGAATGGTCTTGGTGGATATGATGAACTCAGATAGTCTCTCACCCTGTTCGTTCCATTCTAGGCCATGGGTCCCGATGTGGAGTTCTTCAGCTGATCTTCTTGTTCCTATCTCGGCATTATAATCACCGACTATGATCTTGTAGAAGGTGTGATCTTTTTTATAGAACTCCTCCAATTCCATGTAGAATTTCTCAATTTCATCTTCTTTGTATGTGGATGTTGGTGCATAGACAATGAAGATAGAAATTGCTGGCAGTGGGCCACATCTCTTCAAGTGTAATCGTCCTATCCGGTTTGTTAGGCATTCAAATGAATCAATGTTTACGGCCATGTTCGTGTTGACAAGGACGCCAACGCCACCAACGCCTCTTTTCTTCTCATGTTCCAAGGAACAATTCTTCTCTGGTGTCAAATACAGCATGATGAAACTGACGCCTCCTTGTCTCAGTCAGACCAATGATGTGGTACTTGATCTTTTTGCTTGCAGCATCAGATCCTCAATATATGCTTCCGATGACAGCAGTACGTGCATTGAAAGTACAGACAGTCATTTTAGTCCTTCTTCGTTTTGGCAGCCTAGGATGGCCATGAAATTTTATCAGGCACTGCTTGTTTGCCTTTCTTATTGCTGCCATATTAAGGGCTCTTTCTGGGTCAGGAAAATAAACATTTCTGTTACTGGATTTGGCATATCGAACACGCATCGGACAGCTTGCCAGGCTCTGCCATGCGGGAGCTATATTCTCATTACTTTGTGGGGCTCTCTCAGAGAGGTGGGTAGAATATTTATGGTAATTTGGATATAAATCCGCGGCCGGCCATGCTGCGCCCGCGCAACGGGAAAGCTGGTTTCTGCCCTGCGGGTATACCTGTGTCTTAGGCTCAAGCATTCCTGGGCTTGAAATACTCTCCTCTGAAGGGCGGGTCTCTGTGTGGTGGGTCCTTGTAGGCTGGGTTTCTGACAGGCCAGGCTGGAGACTGGATTAATTTTGCTGGGTGGAGATCTTACCTGCTGCAGAGTGTGGATTGTGAAGATTGCTGCCAGCAAGGTGTGGGGTTTCTCTGGGCTCCTCCAAGGCTCCATCGGGATGGTGGACTCGGTCGGAAGTTGCTCTCGTGGTCCATGGAATGCAGGGGGTTTCAACGGGAAAGCTGGTTTCTGCTCTGCCGGGTGTACCTGTGTTCTTAGGCTTAAGCATTCCTGGGCTTGAAATACTCTCCTATGAAGGGCGAGTCTCTGTGTGGTGGGTCCTTGTAGGCTGGGTTTCTGACAGTCCAGGCTGAGACTAGATTAATCTGTGGGCTGGAGACTGGATTAGCTGGAGGTTCTTTGTCCTTTTAGCTATTTCTTCAATGCTCTTGAAGGCGTTCCACACTGCTTTCTTCCTCCTGTGCAGCTCAAGTTTTAGGTTGTTCATCATGTTGACCTAGGTACACATAACTGCTGCATTCAAGGTGTTTGTTCCTTTTAGAGTGAATGGAGCATCTGGAACTAGTTCGTTTTTCATGAACATTGTTTTATTGAGATTCAGTTGTAGACCTATCTTTCCACATTCTCAGTCGTAGTCAGCTATCATTTGTGCCGGTTGACTAATGTTTGGTGGTCTTAGATCAATGTCGTGAGTGTAGTGTAGTTGCTGACCATCTACCTTCATTTCTATTCCTTCCCATTATAATTGCCGCATGACGTTCCGAGGGTGGCGCTGAAGAGTGTTGATGAAATGATATCACCCTCCTGAACCCCTTTTGACATCAATTATCACTTCCTTGTAGAACAGTGAGATCCTCATGGTGGATCCATAATACAGCTCATGAATGATCTTGATGTATTGTGTTTGAACACCCTGTTTGGCTAGTGCTTTGATGACCTCTTCTTTCTCAATAGAATCAAAAGACTGCTGAAGACATTGATCTAAATGCATTTCTAGACTACTTTTCAGAGAACCAATAGAGACTAAGGCTAACAGTCTTGAATATCATAAGAAAGTGTCATAGTCTTGAAAAGTAGCAGATGGATGTGGCAATTAAAAAATAATATGTTGCAGTAACTAATAGTGCATTACTGTTTCAAAAAAGGATGCCTGTCCCTTTGTTTATTTTAATTTTTCATTTTAACTGTGATGAATCGTAATAGTATCTGTGTTTGATAGAAAAATTTACTTGACAAAGCATTATTATACATCACAAGTTTTAATATAAAAAGATTTTAGTTTAATCTAAGTACAATATATTTTTTGGTCTTTCTATTTTGTGTTGACTTGTTATGTGCAAACAAATTAAATCCAGTGAATGACTCCTATACAAGAATTCTGCTAACAAATTTCACCAGAGTGCATATAAATAGATATTGGACATAGGTAGACTTTGAATAGAAATAATCAATACATTTCTAGCTGCAAAATGAGAAAATTACATGGCCCTGGTCTTGAGAAGCTGTCACATTTTTCCACTTTTGCACAACTTTGCTTTACATCATTTTTGTGATTTTGAAAACATTGCTTTTGTCAATATCTGTGCCATTTTAGGTGAATAGATTGCATTTTATCTGCACTATAAATTCCAATATGTCATGTTGGAATAACCTTTGAGTACATCAAGATAGGCATCGCTTCTGTAATCACAAAAATGCAATTATTTGATAACTTGTTTTTTAAGATAAACATTTTAACTTGATATAAAAATAAGCTCAAATATAGGGTGAGAAATTGAGTTTAAAATGATTCGACAAAGATGCAGTGAGCTTTTCTCCTAAGTTGATAAGCATCTGCACTATGTCTATTGTAGGCTAGGCAGTTATTTTTCTTGTTATTTTAAACAAATTTAATAAATATCATTATTGGTTGAAATACTTCTTTCTGATTTTAATAAAATAAATGATTTTCTTATAAAACCTCCTGGGATACATGCTTTGAAAACTGGCTGAATAATCACTTTGCTGCTCAAAAACTACTGATATAGTTACAGAAATTTTTAAGGTGTGCTATTTGCAAATTTGATGAAAGATGAAGCTGGCATAAGCCTAAGGAAGAAAAATGGCAACAGTATTAATGTATTTTATATTTATGAACATTGATAAATATATATTTGTGTGGTTATATATGTGTGACTGTGTGATGTGGATCTTAAATTTTATTATGTTTTTCTTTGTATTTGGATTTTGGGTTCTGCTCAGAAGTGTTTAGAGTTTATTCCTAGCTTTACATTCAGAGTTCACTTTTTTTTAAATTTAATTTTATTATTTTCCCCCATAAATATTATTACACCATTTTAGACAAACAATTGAAAGATGCTCATGTAGAGCTTTTGGTTCTACAGTGTTCCAACACGCATCCCTCCACCCAAACCCATCTCCCATCACCAATGTCCCCACCTTCCTCCCCCTCCCGCACCTCAACTACTTGGCGGATTCTGTATGTCATTTCTTTCCTCTTTATATCTCCTTCCCACCAAACTTTCCTGCTCTTCATGGAATGCAGTGCATTAAAAGACATTACTGTTTCACTATTTTTAGAGGACCGCACGCACCAAGCGGCGCGCAACCTGGGCTCAAACTGGTTTTGCTCTGTTAATCTGGCTGTGAGGCAGTTTCCCAGCGTGCGGACAGTGAAAATGGTGGCTAGTGTGATGGGCGAAGTCTCATCCGGCTGCTTCTGGGACCCCCAGAGGCGACGAGCCCACTCCCAAAACCCATCTGCCCTCCTCGGGGCTCCATAATCAGCTGGGCCCAGCGCGAGCCGAGTTTCAGCCTCCCCAGCCGCTTGTGAGACTCTGCATGCTGGTCCCCGGGCAGCTCCTCAGAGTTCACTTCTAGTGGTGCTTTGGAGACCGTATGTAGTGGCAGAGATTGAACCAGTATTGGCCAAATGCAAAGCAAGTTAATAACCCTGGTACTATCTCTGGGTTTGTGTGAGTATGGCTTAATAAAGAAGGAACATCACAATCCAGAAGCTCTAAAAAGGGAAATTTCCAAGTATTTCTGAATAACGTTACTCAAGCTCATTCATTGATATGAAATCCTACAGAGAGAGAAAGGGAAAAATAAAACGTCTTTATCCTAGAATTTGTCTTCCTGACCTCTTTCAACAGAGATAATCACCCCATTACTGATGCCAGCACCTTTTATCATCACACTACATTTGATCTGTAGTGATTCATGATGATCACTTAGTTTTAGCAGTGGTACTTTTAAGCTTCTAGGGAATAACACCTTAACTCAACTGGGTCTGAGATATTTTGTAGTTCAGATGGTGGGAGGCTCAAATTTGTGGATTTACTGACTTAGTTACTACATTCTAAACTGAATTGTCTTCATAAATCATTTTAAGCCTTGGTTTAATCTTATGCCAAAACAGGATTGCTATAGCAGGTTGAGATCTAAAACCTAATACAATCGGTTTTAGAGTATAAAGAATGGTAGCCTTGTCTTCGCACAGTTGCTACATCATTTTCTTGCCTGTTTAATAGGTCATCCTATTATGCTAGCTTCTTTCCACGAAAGTCTTCTTTCCACAAAAACTATAACTGGAACCGTTATAGTCTTGGTCTTTTTCCTCCTTCATCTCCTTCAGAACCCATTCCAACGTCCCTTTTATGGGTGATTTATGTCATTGGAACATTTTGGAGAAATAACTGTTCACTCCTGATTCAGTACCTTCTGGTTGCCACGTTTGGGCCTGAATTCTGGAATGACCTCTAGTTAGTGGCACCTAAAGTGAGTAACAGGTCCAATGCTGGTACTAGTAGGAATCTCTAGTTTTAAGTGTAGCTCTGATGTGCAGTGTTCAAAACAATTTTGGCACTACATGAAACTAGATATTTCAGTCAAACTTTGCATTACACAACTCATGTTCTAATATCTATCTTCTGCATTAAATTTTCCAGCAAGATCCTGTAGATAATGGTGAAAGAAAAATAATGATGTAATATAATGACTTGCTTATAGGGGGGGAGAATGAGAGAGAGACAGAGAGAGAGAGAGGGAGAGGGAGAGAGAGACTACACTCCTCATTGACCCACCACAACTTGAAGTTCAGAGGAGGGTCACAACAGGCAAATCTCTACCTATGTGGACACTAAGGCTGTGACTCGATCCAAGTTCCATAGGCCCATCTCTGAGAATATCACTGTATCACTGTCTTCCCGTATATCATCGATTTGCTCGAGCAGGCACCAACAACTTCTCAATACGTCCTGTCACATGCGGAGATATTCCAAGGGCATCATCTCACTCCAGAAACATAAAGAGCTTCACACCATTCCACTAGGTCATGGAAATGAGGTCTATAATTGTTACTGGTATTTGGCATGTCAAATATGATATGGGTAGCTTGACAGGCTCTGCCGTGCTGGTGGGATCAGGAAAACAGAAAAACTAGAGTTACCATTCAAACGATCCAATCTTAACCTTGTTCAAAATTGCTTGTCTTGTCTTACAAAAACAACAACAAAAATATCTAGAACAATATGTTTTCCCCTCTTGCCTTTTGATCAGCCGAGAAGTCGTTTTTTTCAAGTGGTTCATATGGAGTGCCATGGTCCCTTCCTTTTAGGAACTATAATGAACTCTTTCAAATCTGTCATCTCATCACACTTGACATTACATCCAAGGACAAACATTTTGAATATGTAGCACAATTTGGAGAAATCTTGTTTTCTTTGCTTTTTTTTAGCTTTACAGATTTAGTTATAATTAGGTCGAGGGGATGGCAGGTTCTAGCCCTCGCCCACCACCCCAGCAGAGCCTCACAACAAGCCAGAAGACCCCACTCCATGAGGACCTCCATTTTCCACATCTGGACTTCCCCCCTCGTCAGAACTCCACTCAGCAGACCAGCCTATCACAGCCAGGCTCATCGAGATGCACCCTGCTGCAGACTTTTTTAATCCTGCCCAGGAGGCGCCCAGGAGGGATGGTAGGTTCTAGCCCTGGCCCACCATCCCAGCAGAGCCTCAAAACAAGCCAGACGACCCCCACTCCATGAGGACCTCCATTTTCCACATCCGGACTTCCCCCTCGTCAGAACTCCACCCAGCAGACCAGCCTATCACAGCCCGGCTCGCGCCGCTTGCGGCGCGTGGTTCATCAATAAATGCTGGATTTTGAGATGATTACAAGAGTATGCTACCCGCACGGCAGAGCCTGGCAAGCTACCCATGTCGTATTTGATATGTCAGATACCAGTTATTTTATAGACCTCATTCCCATGACCTGATGGAATGGTTTGAGGCTCTTTATGTCCCTGGAGCAAGCAGATGTCCTTGGGCTCTACTTGTATGAGACAGGTCATATGGAGATGTTACTGGTGCCCGCTCGAGCAAATCGATGATGAACGGGAAGACAGGTCTATAATAGTGAATATACATTATTTACATAAATGAAAAAAAGGGAGAAGTGGTGAAGAGGTAGGTAAAGATGCACACAAATTTAAGGGAAGAAAAATGAAAAGGATCTGTCATAGTGAGAGAAAAGGTAAAATTCCAAAACAACACAAATACTGAAGTGAAGAAATTTTACTAGGGAGTTGGAAAGATAGTGCAGCAGGTAGGGAGTTTGACTTCCATGTAACTTAACTGATTTCTATCCTGGCACCACATATGATTCTGGGACTCCTGCCAGGAGTGATCCCTGAGCACAGAGCCAGGAGTAATCCCTGAGCTTTGCATATGTAGTCCCAGAATATTAATAAAACAAGTGAGAATAAAGAAGCAAAATAGTTTTTTTACTAAAAAATGAGGGAGAAAAATGAAATGATGAAAAGAGAAGGTGCCTTCTCCAGAAAGAGGAGTTCATAAAATAAAAGGAATTATATATCCCAAATGGGAATGCTGGTGATCCCAGAGTTGAAAAGTAAGCAACTTTTATTCCTTCCATTTTTCAAAGGTAGTTTTATAGTGTTTTTACAAACTATCCCAAATCTGGACTTTCCAGGTAGATAAAAAATGATTGCTACATCTTGTAAGGGGGACTGCTTTTGGATATTTGGTGTTCCTCTTTCAGTCTCATCTGTTTCTTTTGTTGCAGCTGAAGTTTCTTCCCTCCTGAGAGGGAACAGTGTGTTAGGGATGTCATCATTGAGAGTTTTTATTTTTTTTTTTAGTTTTAGACACTATGTTTTACAAAACATTAATCGTAGGGGTTTCTTGTATAAAACATTCCAGCATCACACCCTCCACCAGTGTTGTTTTTCCTCCACATTGTTGTAGTGTCCCTCCTCCGCAACCTGCTTTTTCCTCGATCTTCACCCAGTAAACTTCCTACTGAAGGTGAGCTCTCAGTTTCTGTTGCCTTAGTCATTCATTATTTTCTTTCTGTGCTTCTTCATATTCCACACACGGGAAATATTCTCTGTTTATCCCTCTTCTCCTTACAATCTTATGTGCCTGGTGTTCTTCAGATCCATCCATTAGTAGCAAACTGCATGATTTCATTGTTCATTATAGCATAGTGATATTCCATTTTGTACATATACCATAGATTCTTCTATTTTATTTTAGTTTTGCTTTTTGCATCACACCCAGCAATGCTTAGGGGTTATTCCTGGTTATGCACTCAGGAATTACTTCTGGTGTTCTCAGGGGACCAACAGAATGCCAGGGAATCGAACCCTGGTCAGTCACGTGAAAAGCAAACACCTGACCCACTGTACTATTGCTCTGGCTCCTGTAGAATAGATTATTTATCTAGTCATCTGTTGTGAGATATTTGCATTGCTTCCAGACTTGATATGTGAATAGTACTGCAATGAACAAAGAAGTAGAGATATCTATTTGTGAATAGTTTTTGGTCTCTTGGGATAGATACCAAAAAGTGGAATTGTGGGTCATACATAAGGTCAAGTCGTAGTTTCTGTTTTTAGAAGTATCCACTTTGTTTTTCAAAAGGGCTAGATCAGTTAATATTTCCATTAGCAGTGAATGAGGTCCTTTTCCCCCACATCCCCACCAATATTGGTGCTTTTCATTCATTGTGATGTGTTCTAGTCTCAGTGGTATGACAACACCTCATTCTTTTGATATGCATTTCTTGGACAATAAGTGACACAGAGTAATTTTTATATACCTTGGCCATCTGTATGTTTTCTTGAGGACGTTTCTATTCTTCTTTCCTCCCATTTTTTCATGAATTAAAAAATTTTATCAGTTCTTTACATGTCTTTAACTTTATCAGATGCCCTTTATCAGATGGATGGTAGAAAAATATTCTCTCTCAAACTCTGTGGGGTGTCTTTTATTTTTGTCATCGTATTTCATGGAGGGGTGCAAAGGCATCCTAATTTAATGTAGTCCTATATGTTTATCTTTATGTTTGCTTGGCTGATGGCATTGAATCCATTGATTCATTGAAGATTCCTCTAGATTCAATATTACAAAATGTTCTACTCAAGTTTTTCTTCAATATAATTTATGGACTAAGGTTGGATATTAAGATTTTAATCAATTTGACTTTTATGCAGGGTGTAAAAATGGGTCTCAATTCATTTCTTTGCATGTGACTGATCAGTTTCCCTAACACCATTTCGAAGAAACCTCTTTTGCTCCTTTATTGATGATTGACTCTCCATATACCTGATGCACTGAATCTGGATTCTCAATTCTATTCCAATAAGAGTCCTTTTTTTTCCTTTCTAGGTCATACCTGGTGATGCTTAGGTATTACTCCTGGTTCAGTACTCAGTAATTATTTATGACAGTGCTCAGAAGACTACGTAGGATGCCAAGGATTGAACCTGGGTTGCCCATATTCAAGGCAAACACTCTACCCACTCAAGTATCACTCCAGCCCTCAGAGTCATTTTTTGATTCAGTACCACACTGTTTTAATTATTGCATCCCTATTATTAAATATACCATTAGAAGTCCTTGCCATAACAATTAGGCAAGAAAGAGAAAACAAGTCAAACACTCTCCATGCAGAATACATGATAATATACTAAATACCCTAGAAGAAAAACTCCTAGAAAAACAACCTTGTGCAATAAAGTGGCAGGATACATAATCAGCACGCAGAAATAAGTGGATTTTTATGTACAAATAAGAGAGAAATAAAAAAAAGCTTATTCATGACTGTTCCCCAGAAAATAAAGTGCCTGTTAATCAGCTTAGAAAATAAAGTGAAAAACTTATATAAAAGAAAACTATAAATCACTACTGAAAAGAATAAAAGGGAACTTGAGGAAATGGGAACATATCCCCTTTTCATGGGTTAGAAGGCTTAATATTGTCAAAATGACAATCTTGCCCAAAGCATTATACAGATTCAGTGATACTTCTATAAAAAATACCCATGACATTTTTTGAGACATAGATCAAATGCTCTTGAGACTTATATGGAGCAATAAAACTTCTGAATAGTAAAAACAATCGTAGGTACAAGAAAATGAAAGGCTTCTCTTTTCCCCACCTCAAACTATACTATCATTTAGTTTTATCTGACATCAGTTTCTAGGGAATTATCTCCATAGAGAGTATAGTCTTCAAACATTGGGACTGATAAAAGGGTTGGGCAATAGAGTAACTTATTTTTAGGTCATGCCTTGCTTTTATGACCTTTTGAAACTTACCCTGATGGATATCCCTATCTCAGAACCTATGTCTGAAGTGTGCTTAAATTTTATTAGAAATAATATCCCCCACCCCCCAAGGCACTTACCTATTTGGGGATGAGTAACTACTACCTAAACCAAGTTGCGTTTCTGGGAGGAAGAAATAAATTAATTTAGAGTAAACTTGAGGTAAGAGGATATTTAAACATCTTATATCTTTAACATCGAATTTAGTGCCTGGTACATAGCGGGTACAAAAACATTAACACAAATCACACCTTGTGATTTTGAATACTAATGTAATGTGTCTATTTTCTGCTTTGAAATACTATCAGAAAAGTCTGGTAACTATCAGTAGATGTGGCCCACTACCAGCAGTTTCTATCTTCCTTGTCTAAGCACCAACATCCACATACATGGAAGAAAAAATTCAGAAATTCTACATGGAACTGGAGGAGTCCTATAAAGATGATCACACCTCGTACAAGAACATAGTTGATGGTTTTAATGCCAAGATATGACCAAGAAGTTCTGCCGAAGAACTCAGCATTGGTACCTATGGCCTAGAATGGAACAAACAGGGTGAGAGACTATCTGAGTTCATCATGTCCACCAAGACCATTCATGGTAACTCACAGTTCCAGAAGGCTAAATCAAAACGTTGAACATGGGAATCTCCTGGTGGACAGTTTCACTATGAAACTACCACATCATAGTCAATCAATGATTTTTCCTGACCAATGTCACATCATACCAAAATTTCAAATGGGATCTGACCACCGTCTCCATCGTGCAAAATTCTACTTCACAGAATGGGGAGAAAGGGCTGCAAAGTTTAAGAAGAGAACTCCCAGAATGACTCCAAACTGGGAACTCTTTGGCACACTGCGGGAACATGGGACGATGCAATCATTGACAACATCAATAAAGAATACAATTGACTGGTTCAGCACCTCCGCAATTGTGCAAAAAAAATGCCTAGAGAGAAAGCCACAAAGGAACGCTCTATCTTCAAAAACTCCCAAGCTCATTTGCCAACATGGCAAGGCGTGCACCTCAGGCAACCACATGCTAAGGTTCAGCTCGCAAAGCAGTGCAGAGAAGCGCTTAGGTAAGACAGAAAATGGAACAGGGTGCTAATAATAGTCGAGGGTACTAATGCCAACCTAGAACTGAGCATTAAATAGAGGCAAAAAGGATACACATGACAACCTTTTTAATGTATGTTCTGTAATCCATAGTCTGGAAGGGAAGGAAAAGAGAAAGAGAGAGAAAGGGAAAGAAATAAAGAACCTGCCATGGAGCAGGGCTGGGGAAGGGGGAGGGAACCGGGGATGTTGGTGGTGGGAGATGGGCACTGGTGGAGGGACGGGTGCTGAAACACTGTATGACCAAAACCTAAACATGACCTTTTTAATTGTATATCTTTTTATTTGTATATCTCACGGTGGTATAATAAAATACTTAAAAAATAATAAAAAAAAAGAAAAACAAACTAGTTACAGATGCCCCATTCACTCTCAATGGAACAAACATCTCTGAATGCGGCAGTTATGTGTACCTAGGCTGAGAACTCAACATGATGAATGACCTATAACCAGAACTGTGCAGGAGGAAGAGAGCAGCATGGAACGCCTTCAAGTGCATCAAAGAAATAGCTAAAAGGGCAAAGAATATCCGATTCTGGGCACATCTCTTTGACTCCACCATTCTCTCTGCATTAATATACACCTCAGAGACCTGGGCCCTATGAAAGTAGGATGAGAATGCTATTCAGGTCTCTCAAAGAGGAATTGACAGAGCTATGCTTGGAATATCACACCTCACTCAAGTGAGAGAAGGAATCCAGAGTTCCAACCTCTGTCGACAATTGAGAGTCGGGGATGCTGTCTTATTTGCCAAGAAGTTGAAAATCAGATGGGCTGGACATGTAATGCGGTTTGGAGAGGACCGCTGGACTAGAACCGTTCTTGACTGGATCCCATCGGATGTCAAAAGAGTGTATGTTCACAGTTATATAAGTAACTAAAACATTCTCTTTATTACATTTAGATTGTGTTGAGTAAAGAATAAAAGGTGGAGACATCCCAGGTGTTCCCTGAACACTGTTTTATTCCAATTCTTAGTTCTTAAACTATTCATCCAGCTGCCATTGCCGTTTGCTTTCTTCTCTGCAAACAAGTAGTCTTTCTCTAGAGAGAATGAGAAAACAAAATAAAAATGTTCCATTTTCTACTACATTCCTTCAATCTAAAGTAATGTCCTAAAGCAAAAGGACAATTATACATATTTAAAGGTTTAAGCAAATTGAAGTGCCTTTTAAAAAGTTAAACATTGAATGTTTTATGTCGGTGAACTTGATCCAGGTCTATAATTCTTTCCCCTTTTAGGTAAAGCGGCATTCCATTGCAAAAGAAAGTTGCAAACTTGTCAATAAATCAGGTGAAGATTATACAGATTTAACAAGCTTCATGGATACATAAAAACTAACTGTTTTAACTTTAAAAGCAAATGATATCATGAGCTTATTTATAGTCTATGTAAATAAATCATAATTTGATTTCTTTTTACTTTTCCAAATTAGTTGAATCTGTTAAAATTGTTGGGACTTCATTTCTTTCTTGTCTTTCTCTTTCTTCCTTCCTATGTTTCTTTTTTTCTTCTTCCCCCCCTTCCTTTTTCCACTCCTCCCTTTCTTTCTTTCTTTCTTTCTTTCTTTCTTTCTTTCTTTCTTTCTTTCTTTCTTTCTTTCTTTCTTTCTTTCTTTCTTTCTTTCTTTCTTTCTTTCTTTCTTTCTTTCTTTCTTTCTTTTTCTTTCTTTCTTTCTTTCTTTCTTTCTTTTCTTTCTTTCTTTCTTTCTTTCTTTCTTTCTTTCTTTCTTTCTTTCTTTTCTTTCTTTCTTTTTTCTTTCTTTCTTTTCTTTCTTTCTTTCTTTTCTTTCTTTCTTTCTTTCTTTCTTTCTTTTCTTTCTTTTTTTCGTTGAACTGTGGTTCAACATTCCTCGCCCATAGTTTCTTACTAATTTATTGAATTTTGTAAGATATGATTACTACCATAATGAGACTGAAGTAAAAAATAAAGTTAATGCGATATATTTTAGATACCAGAGTTGAAAATATGTTTACGTAACAATCATAGTTTAGAAATTCATTTTATTCTGAGAGAATTTCATGGAAACTTTTATCCCATTCTTTATCCTAAAAGAACAAAAGCAAGTTCTCAGGTTTTTAATAGCACATTTCTCCTGCTGATTATAACACATTTTTTTTCCTTCTGGCATGTTTCGATTCTTCTTTTTTGTATAAACTGATTAAACATTTATTTAATGAAAATAAATAAAATATTTTATAGTAAATACAAAGGTTAGAGCATTAGATGGACGTGAATGTAATATACACACACTAGTCTATTACTAGTCTATTATGGGAATACTTATAAGGTGGCATTCAAGTTAACAAATTAATTAGAAATGAAGACCATATGCTTATTTCCAGATGAATAGCAAGAACTCTTCAAATATACAGGCATGTATTCTTTGTGTGTATGTGTGTGTGAGGGGGTGTATGAACACCAGTCAGTGCTTAGGATTTACTTCTGAAACTCGATTTAACACATGAATTAGAAATAAAAAAAATACTTGGTCATTTCCAGATGAGCAGGCAGATATGCTTCTTGTGCTCTGCAAGTTTAGGAGCATGAGTTCTGGTGTGTATGTGGGGGGCACACAGGCAGTACTCTGAGACCATTTCTGGCAATGTTCAGTAGCCAATCCTGGTGATAGGGCACCATATGTGATGCCAGGAATCATACCAGAATCTCCAGACCTCATAGGGGATATTTACAAAGAAACATGAGGTGTTTTCTACCTATTGATATCTACTTTACTATTAACTTTTATTAAAATTGTGGTACAATTGTCAAAATTAGAAATGAATATACCTTTTAGAAACATATCTTGTAATTTGGTAAATCCTCCTTTTCCATTAAATAACTAAAAACATACTGTATTTTAAAACATTATATTTGTTTCTCTTTAACTGATTTAAAAATTAATTAATTAACTAATTTGAAATTAATTCATTATTTGGGTATTAAAATAATGAACAACCTATGATTTAAGATTTAATTATTTTATTCATTTTTATGAGGGAGCCCGTACAGGATGATACCATTTCACCCAAACTCTCCAGTGCCACCTTCGAGAACATCATGCGACAATTAGAATGGGAAGGAATGGGAGTGAAGATAGACAGTCGGCAACAACACCACCTCCGCTTTGCTGATGACATCGTTCTAATAACACCAAGCATTAGCCAAGCAGCACAAATGCTGGCTGACTTCAACCGAGATTGTGGAAAGATAGGTCTACAGCTGAATCTAAACAAAACAATGTTCTTGAAAATGAAGTCGTTCCAGAGGCCCTATTCACTCTCAATGGAACAAACATCTCTGAAAGCAGCAGTTATGTATACCTAGGTCGACAAGTCAACATGATGAATGACCTAAAACCTGAGCTGAGCAGGAGGAAGAGAGCGGCATGGAATGCCTTCAAAGGCATCGAAGAAATAGCTAAAAGGACAAAGAACCTCCAGCTCTGGGCACATCTCTTCTACTCCACAGTTCTCCTTGCATTAACATATGCCTCAGAGACCTGGGCCCTACAAAAGCAGGATGACAATGCTATTCGGGTCTCCCAGAGAGGAATCGAAAGAGCTATGCTTGGAATATCACGCCTCACTCAAGTGAGAGAAGGAATCCGGGGCTCCGACCTCCATCACTATTCCAGAATCAGGGATGCTGTCTCGTTTGCCAAGGCATCGAAAATCAGATGGGCTGGACATGTAATTCTGTTTGGAGATGACCACTGGACTAGAGCCCTTACCGACTGGATCCCACGGGATGTCAAAAGACCAGTGGCCGCCCACCTACAAGATGGTCAGATTTCCTTGTCAAGACCCTGAAGGAATGGTTTGAGGCTCTTCATATTCCTGAACCAACCAGATGCCATTGGGCTACATTGGCACGTGATAGGGTCCAATGGAAATGTTACTGGTGCCCCCTCGAGCAAATCGATGAATAACGGGATTCAAGTGATCAAGTGATTAATTTTTTAATTATTTTTAACTTCTGCCTTGGATTCTCTGCTTTTGTTTAATATACATTAATTTTAAAATTCCATTTTCATCTCTGCTCATATTTTAATTAATTTGTAAGGACTTTACAGAATATAGTCATGAGACCTGCAAGTCTGGTGTTACTCAGACGCGTTGTACTGCCACGGATTTCCTGGCATACCAAGGTGTGATAGCATAGTACCCCAAGTTCTTCCAGGAGTGATCCCTTAGCAAAGAGCTTGGGGTAAGCTCTGAGTACAATCTGGTGTGTGTTCCCCACACAGTATACTTTATTTCCCTATCCCATTAAGTTGAAATTTTGCTAATATTTTTTATGTGATGGATAGTCTTTTTGTGAGCAGAGGTATTGGGCCACACTTGGCAAAGGGCAGGGGGCTAATCCTACCTGTGTTCAGGAAGTAATCTTAGTGGTACTTGGGAGACCATAAGATTCAAAGGGGCTTGGTTACATACAAAATGAGCATGTTACCTGTTGTTCTCTCTAGTCCCATGATATAATATTTTTAAATGAAGCCAAAATTTATAAACCTTAACCTACTTGGAAAGTTTAATATTAGCATCCTGAATTCAGGAATATAATTTTGTAGAATATATTATTCTAATTTAAGGAGATAATTATCTATACAAATTTCACATGTACCTATTTTCTCTTTTTAAAATTCATCACTTACATGCTAAGTCTATTACTGGTATACAAATGTCATTTGCACATCAAAGGATTGTGAAAGTATCTGTTTCTGTATGTAGGTTACAGATAATCATAGAAATTCACAGAAATTTACAGACACAAGTTAGAAGAGTTTCTGGATCATTAAAGTTTAGCTATGTGCCAAAAAGGGACGATAAAGTTAGAGTTTCAGTTGATGGAATTTCAGTGGAGCAATGGGTTGTCATTTGTGTTTACAGGCTTTGACAACTTAATGTCTTTCTGTTTGCTCACATTAACCTTGTTTTTACTTCAAACAAAGCAAACAGCACAAATTGTCATCATGTAGGAAAGTCCAGAGTCTTTGTTCTTCCTGAGAAGTATAAAAGGAAAGGGGTAGAACTGAGAGTGGGGCGGTCAGCACCTTGTGCTTCAGTGTCTACAAACCTCCATTCTAGTCACAGCAATTAAAATGGTAGGATTTAGGTCAATCACCCTGCACTGTACTATTGTCTGTCCCCCCTAAATAATAATATTATGAATATCAATCCCAGAAAAAAAACCCTAATGGCTAGATGAGCTATAAATTCACAGGCAGAGGCAGAGAGAAATGACAGAGTATAGAAAAATTTATAGCATCATCTACGGCATGTGTGCTACCAGGGCACTGTGATTCAAAGAATGGAGTAAGGGTATTCTTTGAAGTGTGCTTTGGAGACTGGAGGAATCATAATCATACAGGGGCATCTGAAACTTGAGTAGCATATCAGAGGGAAGGAAGCAGTGCCAGATGCAGAAAATGGAAAATTTCTCCTTCATAGTCTAGAGTTTAGCTATCAAAGTTTCATGGCAGAATGTTTGGGGACAGAGAGCTAGGAACTAAGGAACACACAGAAATTGACAATGTCTCCTGTCTTCCCGTTCATCATCGATTGGCTTGAGCGGGCACCAGTAACATCTCCATATGTCCTGTCTCATTCTAGTAGAGCCCAAGGGCACCTGCTTGCTCCAGGAACATAAAGAGCCTCAAACCATTCCATCAGGTCATGGGAATGAGGTCTAAAATTGTTACTGGTATTTGGCATATCAAATACGACACGGGTAGCTTGCCAGGCTCTGCCATGCGGATAGCATACTCTTGTAGACATCTGTAAATCCAGCATTTATTGATTAATTGCACTGTCTCAAGTGGCCGCTTGAGCCGGGTTGTGATAGGCTGGTCTGCTGGGTGGGGTTCTGACGACAGGGAAGTCTGGATGTGGAAAATGGAGGCCTTCAAGGAGTGGGGGATCGTCTGGCATTTTGCAAGGCTCTGCTGGGGTGGCAGGCCAGGGCTAGCACCCCCCCCATTTCTCCTGGGCACCTCATTAGCAGCTGGGCACAGGGAGAGACAGCCTTGTAGCAGCTCTGCCCCATGTCTGTGAGTCTCCTACCAGAGTTAAATGATAGTCAAGATTCTAGAATAAAGGTTTACAAACCACACATGTCCTTCTGAGGTACCTGCAGTCATCATATAATTCTTGTGGGTGTCAGCTTAGTGCTTGCTCAGGGTAGAGAATGATGTCTTATATCTATGACCTCCTACTACTCTTGGCTGGACATCAAGCCTTGTGAGAGTGTGATTTGTTGTAGGGATCCAAATGAACTCTACTTGGATCTTATGTGATGTGAGATGGCTTCTTATAAAGAATCTCTGCATGAAAGCTTTGTGTGTGTGTGTTATAAAATATAAACACTTGACCTACTCCTACCTGAGCGATCCCTGAAATTATATTGAACTGTGGCAGTTCCAGTTGCCAAGAGTGCGAAATTGAAAGAGATCAGTAACAGAGACTGTCTTTTACACCTTGCACCACAGACACTGACAGTATCCATTTTCTTTTCCACTTTTGACTTGCCTAATGACAGATCAGATCCTTGGTTCTTAGATGTCTTTACTTTTATTTAATAGGAGATGCAGGCTTCTGCATCAGAACTGGATGCGCTGAAGTGGCTGTAAATCCCAAACATGAATTTGCATAGAGGAAAATAACTGCAGAGCTCACTTCCAGTTTTTGCATTCAGAGCTCCAAGGCAAGCTCAAAATTTTGATACTCACTGGCAGTAACACTTCCATTCACTGGTACTCAGTTTTTCACTTCATGACTCTGGTCCTCTGGCACACACAAAAAGTGTCATTTATCAATCAACAGATATCATAGTTTTCTGACTACAGTCTATATCCTATAGGCTATAACTTCAATATAAGGCCTCTAAAATCAGCTAAGGAAACATAGCTGATCAACTCAACATGGGCATAACTGCTATACACTAAATGAAATGAGAAATATATAATTTTTCTACCATTGATGCAACAAAATAAAACTCAGGGTATATTAAAATAAAATAGAAAAGTTAGCCTAGCGAAAAGAGTATAAAGCAACAGATTTATGATGTTAATTGAAATAAGAACTAAAAACACATGATTAAAAATGAGACTAAGTGAATAGAGAAATTAAAAGAATTGAAACAGAAATAGCAAGCTGAAAAAAGATAAAATATTGCAGTGAGACAACATTGAACAATTTAAGGAGTTGAAATATAAGGTAGTAGAAAGCAAAACAGAGCACAAAGAGAGGAGGAAGCAAGAATATGAAGAAAAGAAATAATGGAGGGAGAAGGAGCCAAGGGCCTTGGGCTCATCAGTAATGTGGTAGAGCGGTGTTACCATGTATTCAAATTACAGAGTCAACAAACTGAAAATGTAAGATTCAAGGTACAACCAACAAAATTTAAAATGTGCCTGTCAATGTGGCAGGTTGGGGCAGCTGAAGGGAACTCGGAAACTCTAGTGGAGGGCAATTGACCCTGGTGATGGGATTGGTGCAGGAACATTATATGTTAACATCAATAACTGTAATAACTCAACATCGATAACCATAGATCATTTTTTTAATTTTAAGTAAAATAAAAATTAACAAATTAAAAATATAAAAAGTGCAATGAAGCTTATGGGACCACATCCAGAAGAACAATTTCTACCTTACAGGAATGCAGAAGAATATATAGAGAAAGAAAGGAGTAGATGTCACATGAGATATAATAGAAGATAACTTTTTTAATGTGGAAAAGGAACTAAGGTTTTAAAAATAAGAGGTTCAAAAACTCCCAGGCATATAAAATATGAGCTAATATGTGTCTAGAGATATTGTAATTAAAGTAGTATAACAGAAAATAAGAATACAATACTACAAGCATCTAGGAAGAAGCAAGTTTTATATATAAGGCAACATTTATAATGTTATTTGAAAACTAGTGAATAAAATCTTTACAGAACGGAAGAACAAAAGCAAGTGTCCTACCCACTGCACACTGGCTCTGGTTTCCTAGAATTATATTATTTTAAATATATTTATAGCTTAACATGGTCACAATTGCATTAACAACTTTTGTTGGGACATACTGATCACCAAGTTGAGCACAGTCCCTCACCACTGAAACTTTTTTGAAACTTAGTTATGGCCAGGAGTAATAGTTAAGAGGACAGAGAATTAGAGTTGCATTAGAGAGAATTCACTGTATCACTGTCTTCCCATTCATCATTGATTTGCTCGAGCGGACACCAGTAACATCTCCATATGACCTGTCTCATGCAAGTAAAGCCCAAGGGCACCTGCTTGCTCCAGGAACATAAAGAGCCTGGGGCCGAATACCTGGGCTGGATTAAAAAGACTGCAGCAGGGGTGGATCTTGATGAGCCAGGCTGTGATAGGCTGGTCTGCTGGATGGAGTTCTGATGAGGGGGATATCCAGATGTGGAAAATGGAGGTCCTCATGGAGTGGAGGGTCGTCTGGCTTTTTGTGAGGCTCTGCTGGGGTGGCGGGCCAGGGCTAGAACCTGCCACCCCTCCTGGGCACCTCATGAGCGGCTGGGCACAGTGAGAGCCAGTAGCAGCTCTGCCCCATGTCTGTCTCTGGATCAGCATACCTGGGCCAGATTAAAAAAGACTGCAGCAGGGTGGATCTCGATGAGCCGGCCTGTGATAGGCTGGTCTGCTGGGTTGGAGTTCTGATGATGGGGTGAAGTCTGGATGTGGAAAATGGAGGTCCTCATGGAGTGGAGTATTAGAAAGAAGTAGAGAGGAGAGAAATAGAGTGCCTAACATGAGTTTGCTCTCTAGTGTCCTGTATGGTCCCCCCAGGCACATCAGCAGTCATTCATGAGTGAAGAGCCCGGGAGTAAGCCCTGAGCATTGTGGGGTGACTCAAAAAGACAAAAGAATGAACAAAAGCCTTAATTACTGTAGTTTAAATGATAAATTTACACTGGTATGGACAATTATAGTTTGGGGTGTATACAGAAAGACTGACAAACGAATAGATAGGAATTTACAGACCAGAGCTTATACCCTCCATTATAGACATTTAAATCTATGACAAAGGGGCTGGGTGCATGAAGGGAAGCTTTTGAACAATTGGGGCTCAGAAAACTGGATAGCTCTTTGCAAGAAAAAAACATCTTTAAGTCAATAATACACTTTTAGATTTAGTAAAGAATGGATAAGAAAACATAAACAAAAAAAATAAAGCTATTTATCACTATCAAATTGGCCTTTCAAGAAACATTAGGTTATTATAGGGGAAAAAAAGCAATCTCATTTAGAATTAGCAAGAGACCAAAATTATACAATATAGACTGGTGAAGAACAAAAATCTGACTTAATGAAATGACTGATCATTCTGCCTCTAAGACTGCAGTGGATAACTTTATATAATAATTTCAGGACAGTTTTTAAATCTATGTAATAAAAACAACTATTTGGAAAATGAAGAAACATGAAAGAAACATGTAAAAGAGAAGAACCTAAGGGAAAACAAAAACAAAGCCCCGTGACCAAAGCATCCAAAATAACAAATTGTCAAAATATACATTTCTTTTACAATTCAATAAATTACCAAAATGTTAATGATCTCACTATTCCTATTAAAACGCATATAATGGTTTCATGGATCAATTAACCATATGTAGGGACCCAGAGCTATAATACAGAGGGTAGAGCATTTTCCTTGCAAATGGCCAACCCAGTTTAAATCCCCCGGAACCCTATGCCCTCCCCTGAGCACTTACACAAGAGTTTCCAGAGAACTGAACCAGGCTCTGAGCACCTCTGGGTGTGCCCCCTCAACTCAACCTTTTTACCTATAGGAAACTCATCTAAGATTTTAATGAACAAAATAAAATAAAAATAAAAGGCTCAAAATAAAAGGCTAGATGACAAATTTACAAGCAGTTTTAACTAAAAATGCAGAAATAGGAGCTATGTAGGTAATGCAGTGGTTAAGTCTTGCCTTTATGTAAAAGATTTGGGTTTGGTTCCCTGCACACATATGGTCCCCGGGACCATTCAGAGTGATCGTTTAGCATAGAGTCGAGAAATAAAACAAGACTATTAAGGTTTGAAAAGAATACTAAAGCTATGCAATAACTAAAATAGCTAAAGCAAAAAAAATGTAGACATCATGGTAATTGACTTCAAGTATATTACAAACTAGCAGTAGTAATAAACAGCAGTTCCATAAGTGTTCCTATGTGATACTCTGTTATAGTGCTTTGTGCAGATCTCCATCCTAAGGCTAATAAATCAGGAGTTAAGAGACCTTCAGATTACACATACCTTTGAAGTGTTAAGCAGTGATACTCATGTTCATATTTATTTTAATAGAGTTTAGGCTTTAAAAATATAGATTAGGTAACTATGGTTGTAATAGTGTTAACATTTGTGATTTCAAGATACATAATTACTGCATCTACACCACTATCAAAGTGCCCAAGATCCTCCAGCACTGTCCTTATGTCACTTCTAATTCATCCCTTCTCACTTCCTGCATTTCCTTTCCCAAACTGCGTGATAATTCCAGCTTTATAATCTATTACCAAGGGTTTATCATCATTCAGTACTGTCGAATCTCATATTTTATTTATCAATGTGCTATGTACAGGGATGGGGATTCATCTTGTATTGGTCCTTCCACCTCTGGCTTATTTTGTTTGACATAACTCCACCCAAGAAGTAACAAATTGTATTTCTACTACTACGTTTTCTATTAATCTATCCAGCTATTTGAAATTTGTTTTTCCCTGTAGCCTGTCTATCATACTTTGATGAACGATGTATATATATGTATATATATATATGGTTTCACTTTGATGAAAGGTGTGTATATATATATATACATATATATATATACCAAGAAATATTGATTTTTTTGGCAAAAAATTGATTTGAAGCTATATATATATACTATATATATATAGCTTCAAATCAATATTTTATTTTTGCTTTAGTAGAGTAAATGTCAAAAGATGGGATTGCTGGGTAGTATGGAAGCCCTAGTCTCATATTTTTTGTAAAGAAATCTCCATTTGGTTTTTAGTATTTTATTAAACCACCGTAGAAATACAAAAAAAGATATACAATTAAAAACTCTGTTTGGGTTTTGGTCATACAGTGTTCAGCACCCGTCCCTCCACCAGGCCCATCTCCCACCAACACATCCCCAGTTCCCCCCCCCTTTCCCAGCCCGCTCCGCAGGTTCTTTATTTCTTTGCCTTTCTCTCTCTTTCTTTTTCCTTCCCTTCCAGACTATGGATTACAGAACATACATAAAAGGTTGTCATGTGAATCCTTTTGCCTCTATTAATGCTCAGTTTTAGGTTGGCATTAGTACCCCGACTATTATTAGCACCCTGTTCCATTTTCTGTCTTACCTAAACTCTGACTCCCACACGTTTGTGATAATTTCCACCTTTGACAAGACCCTCCCGTATATGCTTCCTTGACCATGGATATTGGTATCATAATATGTACATATTTAGCCAGCAAATAAATGCAGTCATTCTGTATCTGTCTCTCTTCTTCTGGCTAATTTCGCTCAACATAATCTTCTCCTGTCCATCCATTTAGGCATTTATAACTTCATTTTCCTAACAGCTGCATAGTATTCCATTGTGTAGATGTACCAAAGCTTCTTTATCCAGTCATCGATTTTTGGGCACTCTGGTTGCTTCCAGATTCTCTATTGTCTGGCTATTTGAATAATGCTGCTATGAACATAAAAGTGGGGATGGTGTTTCCGCTGTTTTTGGTTTCCCAGAGTAGATTCCCAGGGTGGTATGCTGGCAATGGAGTTCAATTTCTAGTCTTTGGAGGAAAGTCCATTTGGTTTTGATAGAGGTTGAATCAGAGAATATTCTCAGCATCAGTGAATGAGGGTTATTTTTTCATCAACAGCTGACGCTGTTTTTAGTTATTTGGATATATGTTATTAGCTCTGATATGAGGTAATATCTCATTGTCATTTTAATTTTCATTTCCTTATTAATATGTGAAAATGAACAATTATTCATATGCCTACTGACCATACATGTGCTCTCTGAAGCGGTGTCTATTTATTCCCTCTGCATTTTTGGTAGGGACTTTGTCTGTTGCTTCTGGGGTTTGTGACTAATTTACAGAGCTTGGGTATTATATCATTACCTAGTATATATGTGGTATGCAAATACTTTCTCCCATTTAGCATGACATCCTTTAATTTCAGTATGAGTTTCTTTTGGTATGCCAAAACTTTTTTTAGTTGGAAAGACAGAAATCATAAAAGTATACCAATAGATGCAGTGAAGGCTTTTGATTTTGGCTGCCAGTTCAACAAATGTGAAAAACCCTTAAACAATATTTAAAAAAAATCAGAAATCTACATGCCTTTATATACTTTTACCAGCAGTGATGGTCCTCCTTTAAAATTAACCTGACTTTTATCATAAATATTGAATTATTTCTGTTTGATTTTTTTTGTTATAACCCATATGCGTATCATTCATTATTTTTTAATTTTTTTTATTATACCACTGTGAGACATACAATCACAAAGGTGTTCATAATTGGTTCTTGGTAATACAGTATTCAAGCACCCATCCCTCCACCAGTGCCCCATTTCCACCACCAATGTACCCCACCCCCTCCTGCCCACCCCCCAGGCTGCCTCAATAGCAGGTACCCCCATTTCCTCTCTTTCTCTCTCTGTCTCTCTCTCTGTCGCTGCATCTCTCTCCCTCTTCCTTTACACATTGTGGCTAGCCCTGCAGATATTTAGAGTTTATCACTTAAGTCTCTTTGTGTATATTCAATGGTGAGTTTTAATCTGCCATTACCATTTCCCACACTTAGTAAAACACTGGTATCTATTTATATCCTATTAATGAATGCAGTCTGTCCTTTTCCTTCTGACTAATTTCACTCAGCATGATAGTCTCCATGTCCATCCATTTGCAGGTAAATTTCATAATTTCGTCTTTTCTGACAGCTGCACAGTATTCCATAGTGTAGATGTACCACAGTTTCTTTAACCAGTCCTCTGTTCTCGGGCATTTATGTTGTTTCCAGATTCTAGCTATTGTGAATAGAGCAGAGATGAATAAAGAAGTACAGATAGTGTTTCTGCTATGTGTTTTTCGGTCTCTCGGTTATGTTCCCAGGAATGCTATTGCTGGATCAAATGGGAGCTCAATATCTAGTTTTCAGAGGAATGCCCATATTGTTTTCCAAAAGGGCTGGACCAGTCGGCACTCCCACCAACAGTGGATCAGAGTCCCTTTTTTCCCACATCCACGCCAGCACTGGTTGTTCTTGCTGTTTTGGATGTGTGCCAGTCTCTGTGGTGTGAGATGGCACCTCATTGTTGTTTTGATTTGCATCTCCCTGATGATTAAAGATGAAGAGCACTTTCATTCATTATATTTTAGTTTGTCTTATTTTGCTTATTTATGACATTGGAAGTATACTGAATATATTCTTTAATGTCTTCTTAGTAAACATAGTGTATATGGCACGGTATTGTTTATATTTGATATGCCAAATACCAGTAAGAATTATAGACCTCATTCCAGAATGGATTGAAGCTCTTTATGTTCCTGGAGCAAGCAGATCCCTTGGGCTCTACTAGCATGAGACAGGACATATGGAAATGTTACTGGGGCCTGCTCAAGCAAATCGATGAATCGATGATGAATGGGAAGACCGTGATTATTTGTATTTATAGAGAGGTTATACTTTTTGTGATGTTTATATTTACTGTGATGTTACTTATAAAATATAACTAATATTTGATAGATATTACTGATAATAAGTTAATATTATAATTTTTTTTTGCTTTTTGAGTTTTGCCCAGGAATGCTCAAGGGTTACTCTTGACTCTGCACATAGAAATTACTCCTGATGGTGTTGAGGGGACAAAATGGATGCCTGAACTGCAAGAAGCCTGGACTTAGCCTATCTACCTTGCTTGAGCAGAAGCATGTGAGAAAACATGAATGCACTCTTGTCTAATAAAATATTATAAACAATACTTTTTCTCTAAATATTTTGTTCTTTACCCAGTCAACAAAACAGTGTTTTTCTTAAATAGAAATTTTATTTCCAAATGGATACTGAAATAAAAATTCTAAGTGCAACATATACACAGAACATACATCACCAAATTTCAGTAACTCACAGTGGATCAGAAACATGAGAAGAAATCACAGTGGTTGTAATTTATTTGGTGGTGTTGTTAATTGAAGCAAATCTGTTTAACATACTAATCTGGATCAGTATGCTTTTCAGTTGTGTTTGGCTTCTACCTACAGTTCATCAGTGTGTCTACTTGTATAATGCTACTGGCCCCAATAACCATAAGTTCTGCATACTTACACAGAAAGTTTGTTGTGCTGTGGGGTGTGTGTGTGTGTGTGTGTGTGTGTGTGTGTGTGTAGGCATGCATGGGGTGAGGGGAAGAGAGAAATCAAAAGAAAGATAGAGAGAAACTTCAAGTTATTGATTGATTTTTTTGTAACTTACAAAGTGCAATTTAGAACATTATTTAAATTGTTGTAATTTATTTTCCCATCTGCAATGTAAAAAGTATTCCAGTAGTTCTACTTTGTTGTCAACATTTGTTAGTTTTTAAAATTTCAACCATCTTTGTGGCTGTAAAGTGATAAGTAATGATGTCTAGCAGATTTTACATGTTTTAGTTATTTGGATATTTAGCTATCCTGTTTTGTGATGTGCCAATTTAAGTCATATGTGCATTTTGTAATAAATTATTTCATTTTGTATTTATATTAAAATATAGTTTAATTTCAATTACTATTTATTGTTTGTTAAATTGAGCTGTAAACATCTCCTACATCTACCATTAGCCACTGACCTAATTAATATAAAATAGATCACACATATGATGCTTGGAGTATAGTACAAAAATAACAAGTGGAGATTATAACCAATGAAATATTTGCATCAGAATGACTAATAGGAATACAATCAAGCTATATATCTAATAGCGATACTACAAATAAATGTGGCAGGAGAACTTAAGTGCTAGTATAAGAAAACAAGAAAAATTCAAAATGAGCAATATTCTGCAAGATAAATATGACCTTGTCTCTTCAAAAGGTCAATACTATTAACAAAAAGGTTAATGACTATTTCTAGACCATAAAATAACAGAATACAGTATGTCTGAAAATTAATTGAATACAGGATAAAATTAGCCATTAAAATAAATGTTGGACATAATTTCAGTAATCTAAGTAGAAACCTCTAATTAGATACATCATTTTTAACTTTCTTAGTTGTAATGATGAGTTTTGGTTGTGTGGGAAAGCACAATGGATTTCCTTCAAATAATCTGTGGATAAATATATGGGTATATGCAAGTTCTAGATGATTCACCATAAATGAAAGTGTACAATATAGCATATGTGATAAAAATGTCAAAAATGTCAGATATAGGCTGTAGTTTTGTGAGTATAACTTTATTTTTATATTTTTCTCCACTTGAAAAATTCCAAAGTAAAGTGAAGAAATTGGTGGTTTCTTTACAATATGAGGGTCCTTTACTACGAGGCCTGCTTAGGACTTGCAATATATCAGGGACCACCAGGGTCATCCATGTAGTATTTAAGAGCATCAGATTCAATCTGGGTAGGGGACCATGTACTGCTGGGGATCAAACAGAGTTGTAGCAGTTAAGACATGTGACCTGCCAAAAGACACATAAAAATGCTCTACATCACTAATCATTACCTGTATTGAAAATCATAATGCCCAAAAGGAGAGAGAGAGGAGAGAGGAGAAAGAGAGACAGAGAGAGAGAGTGAGAAAGAGAAGACATGTTTGCCATAGAGATAGGCTGTGTGTGTGTGCGGGGTGGGGGTGTAACTGGGGACATTGGATGTGCACTGGTACCAGTGAAGGTGAAGGGAATTGGGTTTCATATGACTGAAACTCTTGAACAACTTTGTAACTATATATCGCATAGTGATTTAATTAAAACAAAAAAGATATGTGGTCTGATACCTGTGCTATATCCCTGGCACTAGGGCATGTTTTCTTACCTCAAGATCAAGAAAATCCTCTTTATAAGTGCTAAAATATTTATATTTTTCTCATATTCATGCTTTAATTGCTGAGTTTTGTTATTTATAGTAATGAATGTCAGGAAAACATATTCTTTCCTTGATAGATAAAATAATAAACATAAACATGTGACAAAAACATATCTAGTGCTTCCCTTTTAGTAATACTGTTACAAAAATACACTTTTTATATTTTCTCCTCACTCTCTCTAATTTGCTTTACTTACTATTCTTTAAAAATATTTCAAAAACAAGTGAATGAAGAAGCACATGATAGGAGGCAGGCCTTCCAAAAGAGGACCTATAGAACCAGAGTGATAATACAACAGATATGGAAGTTGACTTCACAGAGATGACCAAGTTTTGATGCCCAGCGCCACATATAGTCACCAAAGCCCCACCATGAGTGATCCCTGATTGTAGTGCCAGGAGTAAGTACTGAGCTCCATAAGCTGTGCTCTACCAAAAAAGAGGAATCCACCATAACTAGCTCTATATCTAGGTGTAACTACTCCACTTTAAGATATACTTTTCCAAATTTGAAAATCAACACAGTGAAAATTAAAAGTTGGTGTTGTAAAAAATGCAATAATATATGCAGATGACTTTAGCAGATAAAATATGAAACATAGAAAATGCCCTTTCTAAAGTCATTGCACTTTTATAATTCCCATTTGATGTTTGAATTGCATTTTAAATATCACATATGGAGGAGTTTCCAAAAATACAAAGGTAATTTGCTTAAAAGTTTAAATATGTAAAACTCAAAACTTACGTCATATAGAAGATGGTCAGAGAATAAGATTTGTGAGTCGAATAAAATAAATATACTGCTGCAAGAGAACTTCCCATGGACTGGGACTTGTGCACATCTAGGCAAAAGGTATTGTTGAAAGGTATGCTCATACACAGTGCATTGCAAAAATCAAAATAGTTATAGAATATTTTTTGGCTAAGTCTTTGGAGGGATTTATTTTTCTCCCTCTGGTGATATTTAGAGCCATCTCTACCCAGAGACATTGTTTGGCAATAAAGTAGAGACTAGAGATATTAGAGATATCCTGATAATCTAGAAAATGTCTCTCTAGAGGTGAGTGGAAGACTTTCAGCATCTCACATGTCCCCACCCACTCTTCTTAACCCCCCTCTCCCAAATTAGGGTAACCTAATCTGTGGCATTTGTAACCTGGGCACCACTAGACTTTAGTGACAAGAGGAACCAAAACGAATCAAAGATCAGAGAGTACTTTTAGGTTTTTTGACTTCTGATCATCCCCTGTATATGGAGGAATGAGAGGTCAATACAACAATGTTCTGCTTCTTGGGGACTGGTCCACTCCAAAGTCTTATGCCCAGTTCATCTTAACCGAGAGAGATGATAGAGACCTGGGAGCGCTAAGACAGTTGCCTTGCTTGTAGCTGATCCTGGCTTGCACTTCCAGAATAACACATGTTCAGTCAGTCCTGTGAGTATACACTCAGCTATAGTTCCTTAACAGTGTTAGCTGTTATGTAAAAAAAAAGGGGAAAAAGAGATAGAGATAGAGATACACATACACTGATATAGAGAGAACACAAAGAACAGAAAGAGGTGAATATTAAATAAAATTCCAACTACCTTAACCCCCGGATCCGATTCGGAGGGGCCTCAACTAGTATAGCCTAAGGGTATCTGCTAGCCCCAGGAACATAAAGTGCCTCAAACCATTCCATCAGGTCATGGGAATGAGGTCTATAATTGTTACTGGTATTTGGCATAGCAAATACAACAAGTGTAGCTTGCCAGGCTCTGCTGTGTGAGTGGAATACTCCTGTAGTTACCTCTAATCTCGAGCATTTATTGATGAACCACATGGCTCCTTTGCTGTCACGCGAGCTGGGCTGTGATCAGCTCTTCTGCTGGGTGGAGCTCTGATGAGAGGGGAGTCTGGATGTGGAAAATGGTAGCCCTCATGGTGTGGGGGATCCTCTGGTTTCTTGCAAGGCTCTGCTGGGGTGGCAGGCCAGAGCTAGAACCTGCCTTCCTTTCCGGGTGCCTCATGATCAGCTGGGCACAGGGAGAACTGGTACCAGCTCTGCCTCATGTATGTGAGTCTCTGGATCAGTGTACCTGGGCTGGGCTTGAAAAAGACTGCTGCAGGGGTGGTTCTGTGATGAGCCAGGCTGTGATCAGCTCTTCTGCTGGGTGGAGCTCTGACGAGAGGGGAGTACAGATGTGGAACTATTGATAAACAAAACTATATAAAAATACCTTACTTTGAAACACATGGACATATGCACTTAGTGATTATTTTGTCTTAGAATTAATAGAAAATACCAAATCTCAAGTATTTCTTTATAATATAGTCTATAATTTATAGGATCTTATAAATTTTAAAGATTTGATGTCTTTTGAGTTGTGAGATATTAGTGACTACATAAGAACCATTTGGAGGAATTATTGTTGAGAGGGTTGAAAGGTTTCTATATTTTCCATGGAAAGTTAGAAGGATTTAATCACAGTCAATTCAAATCTCTCATGAACGTGATGCCTATCATGATGTGGAGTAGAATCTAGTTATGATCACTTGTCTCTATTGGAGTATTTCACACTCAACTTTAACTTTACTGATCTTCAGTCTCAAAACATCTGCAATCACCTTAATTGACAATTTCTGGGGTCTTCATAGAAAAGAGGAGGACTAAAAAGAGGTCTGCATACATTGATCCGACCATGGTGTTGGGTTGTGTCCTCATGTGAGAGTGAAAAATGCTTAAAATGAAGAATAGTGATTATTGCTAGAAATCTCTTGCTCCACACTTTTTATGGTGTTGGAACTCCTGCCCTCTCCTTCCATTCCATTTTAAATAGAAATAATCTCAAACTAGTCTTGTAGTCACACGTCTATGACTTGCATCATAGACATAAAAATAAAAGAAGAGGAGACCATAGTCATTGGCAGTGAGATGTACAAAACGATGCTATAAAACAGAGAAACAACACATAGCATAGCTGAAACGTGTTGTTTTCAAGGAGAGTCGTATTTAGACAAACTTACTTAGTATCTTATACTTTTCTGATGACTGGCAAGTTACAGCTGGCATTATTAAGATTCTATGTGTGTGACAGGATGATGTTAGGTGTTCTCTTATAGCTCTCTAATTTGTGAAACAGTATTTTAATAACCCAATTTCTGCTATTTAGAGCTTTGATGGTAGCACCAATTTGCTTGCTTTTCGCTATATTCCTGGTTTCACAAACACTGGCCAATTCATGAACATTTCACAGTAATTCCAAGCAAATCCACTGTCTTCACTTCTACTTCACACAGAGCCTACACATTTATTTGTGCAATTAAGGTAACTGCAGAGAAGTTTCTGCTAAAGAAAAGCGCTGTCACTGGAGGCTGCCGCAAGCAATGACTTTTTCTTTAAAGATACTCTGAAACAGGTAATTGGATTGCAATTTTATTTTCTTTTAAAACCCCAAACATATTGATCCATATAAAGCTGTGCTTTATTTAAAACATGTTCTTTAAAATCAGCACAATTGGTGCTGTCTTACCGTAAAAAGTAATTGAACTCTTGGGAATCATAAGCCCAGAGAGATAGCCTATTAAGGAATATTTGAAAGTTATATTTTTTTCTGAAAATGATTTTATTTCTGAAAACATCCAGGATCATTGGCCATCAGATATTAGATGTGCCAGGATGACTTGAATTTGTCCTCATGCATTTTTTTTTCTCCTGGGAGCAAGGTGCTTTGCTAAGAAGGAAGAAATGTATAAATGTTTTGGAAGAGCTGAGGGATGTTATAAAGTGGGTGAAGAGAAATAATCAGCTTAATGACTTTAGTAAAATCCTGTCTTTACTCAGAATGCTTGTATTTCAAAGGTATCTGTAGGTCTCTCTGGGGCCATAGGTCTCCAGCTATAAAAACTTACCTCCTAATTTCCTCTATCACTGTATCTATGTATCACTGTCTTCCCGTTGTTCATCGATTTGCTCAAGTGGGCACCAGTGACATCTCCATAAGTCCTGTCACAAGAAAGTGTAGCCCAAGGGCATCTGCTTGCTCCAGGGACAAGAAGAGCCTCAAACCATACTTCAGGTCAGGGAATTGAGGTCCATAATTGTTACTAGTTTTTGCCATATCAAATAAAACATGGGTAGCTTGCCAGGCTCTGCCATGTAGGTGATATACTCTCATTAGAAGGCTCTCATCTCTAGATTTACTGATGAAATTTAAATGGGAAAGATCAGGTTTCTTTTAGGTAGAGTTCTGAGGAACTATGGAGTATGGATGTTGAGAATGACTGACCTCTTGATGTGTGGGTTGCTCTGGATTTCTGTTAGCAGGAATCTATTTTCCCTCTAGGAGGTTGAAAATTGCAAATCAACAAAGAGCAAGTTGCTTTGAAAATTAGTATTTTTTATGTGTGGGATGGGGACATACCCAGTGATACTCAGGAGCTATTCCTGGCTTTGTGCTTCAGGATCATCCTGGTGGTGCTCAGGGAGTGATGATGGAGTCATGGTTGATCACAGACAAGACAGGCCTCTGCCCTCCTCTACTACGTTTCTAGACTGCAAGTTACTCTATGAGTGTACATTTGGTTGAATTAAATGACAACTTTATGATTATATTTTAAAGCTCAGAGCTTGAAACAATTGAATTAGAATAAAACAAGCAATCCTTTGCAGATAGATACTAAAGCAATGTGGAGGCTCTTTGAGATTACCCCAAACATGTTCTTCCTCTCTTTGATTGCTTTATTCTGAGCTGAAACAATGTGCACCTTCTGACCAGATATTTGGGTCTGACTCAGCATGACTTTGTAGACTTTAGCAAGGATTCCACTCTTTCACCTGTTTCGGGCTTCCTCTAGGGATCACAGACCCCAGTAGATGAGTACAGTCCTAGCCTTCCCACATCCATATTTACATGTATATACTAATGAAAATTAAGACTCATGCTAACCTAGGCTGAGACTTTAGTATGGTTCTGTGTAGGATAATATGCTTTCTCTATGATGCTGTTGCCTTTGGATATATGATGTAAACCTGTCATTTATGTCTAACTAAGGTAGTACATTCTACCACCAACCTAGAGTAAAAAAACTCATCATTCCAGTGCAGAATAAAAGATGAAAACTCTCATAAACTGTCCCAGAGTATCCAGTTTCTTTTTGCCTCAAACACAAATGTGTCAATTAGAAACTGTCAATAAAATACACCTGTGTAAGACTCTGTTTTCAAAGTATTGACATCATTTAAAAAACAGGAATAAATAAGTCATGTTAACCTGAATGACAGTTAAGTTACTGTGTTCTGACATAGCAACTGTAGCATCAGAATCTCACTTTTGCACTTGCTAGTAATTATGCATAACCAGTCAGGTTTAGGAGGGAAGGTATCCTGAGAACTCAATATAATCCTCCCTTATCAATACTCACAATGTTCCTATGACTAGTATCTTTCTATCTCCTTCCATAAATCTCTCCCTGATTAACTATCTGTAGGAACTTTGAAAGATGGTCCACAAGGACAATGTGCAGTTAAAATACTTCTACACACAATAGATATGTGCCTGAATGGTTATCAGAGAAGTGGTGTATTGTTATAACTAATATCTGTTATATCCAAGAAGTCAAGGCAGAGAGGGGTGTGGAACAACAGTCCTAGGGTCCTGATGTGATGCTGCATGACTATGGATTCATAATATTAGAGTGCATTCTAACACAAGGCTGGAAAAATGAAAATAGTTCATGTGTATTCCCAGTCATGGATCAGGGAGGAGAAAATGACCTTGAGCATCAGGAAACATACATTTTATCTCTTGCAAGAGAAATTCTTGAAAAACCCTCAAATTACTTACAGAAGAGGCATCAAAAAATTTCAGAGTGATTATGTTGGATGCAAATTATAGTATTTAATCTTAGTTAGGGACTATTGAAATATTCCCCTGATTGAGATATTGGCACTTGATACTGCAGTAGACATTGAAAAAGGCTTAATTTCCTTTAATCTGAGAAAATTATACATAAGCATACCTGTGTTCTTCCCACTAAATGTGCAATCTTTCAGAACTTCACGTCTTAGATGGGAACATGACACTGCTAACGTTTGTGGAAACTAAGCCTAAACTCTACTCAGAGTGGGGTGTTATCCCTAGGTAATTTTTTATCAATTTTCTTGGTAGAGCAAGATATCTATCTAGATACACAAATCCTGAGAATGTTATTTTTACTGACTAGAGCTTAGGTTCCAGAGAGTTCCAGTTTTTTGTTTGTTTATTTGACTGGTTTTGAGCAAACTAAATTGGTCATTTTTTGATTGTCAGTATCAAGTGAGCTCAAAGTTTGAGTGTTTCCAGCAGGACTCACCCTCAGGCTAGCCATTCTGACGTTTTCACTCCAAAGTAGTCCAATAGTTATTTTATTCTCTAGAAAGCACATCATTGGCTAGTCCAAATTTCCAAAAGGGAACAAAAATAATCATTTATCAGTAAAATATAATGAAAAAAGCTCCCTAGAGTTGGATTTACTCTCTTTAAAACTGTGTCACTACTCATTTACCAGTTGTGAGACCTGAGGCAAATTTTTTTAATTTGACTATCAATGTCCACATATGTCAAATAGGGTTGTTTTCGGAATACATGAGAAACTTTCAACACTGTGATATGATTGGAGAAAAACACCTTCAGATTGGAGCATTGATGAGTCACAAACTTACTAAATGCAATGCCATGAATTACAGCATGGAAAAATTAGTTTGTTTATTACACTGGAGGATATTATTTGAGAGGCAGAGAGAGTAAAGTTAAGGCACTAAAATCACCTAATCTCACAAAGTCTCTTATTATTCCTAAAATAGCAAGCCTAACTAAAATGTGTAGTTTCCAAATGCAGAATTTATGAGTTGAATTGCCATTTACAAGGAGAAAGGTATAAATCTAAAATTTAAGTAGAAAAAGTTCTATGAAGAAGCTAGAATTTTCTGCTCAGTATATCTTAATTTTATGAGCTTTTGAGCATTTTTAAAATTTTGAATTTACAAATAGTATAACAATGATCATTCTTAATAATACTCTTGATACAAATATGTCTGTATTTGTATTGTTATACTAAAGAGCAGAAATGCGGTATAACATGTGTTAATCTTTAACAACTATTAATACTAAGTTTCCTGATGTAGCTATAGCATTATTTTCTACATTATTTCCTGCTTTTGATAATGCCAGTCTTTACATTTTAACTCTTCTCTTGGCTGTGCCATGGCTATTTTTATTGCAAAATTTAATTTCATTTTTCCTAATCAGTAATAAGATAAAATGGTCTTATCCATCTGGATACCCTCTGTCTTGAAACATCTATTTACAGCTCCTTCTTTTAAAAGCCCAATTGTTTCATTTTATGAATAATTGCTCTTTTATAGCACTTATTCATAAATAAGTTTGTATTATATGTTTGTAGTAGGATTCTGCCTGTGAAACATAAGTGAGCATATTGAGAAATTCATTTGAGAGATGAAAACATGTATGTGCAAGAAGTTGTTGTGGTAAGTTGACTTAGACATTTTTGGAGACTAGGAAAGCCTGAAATCCATAGGTCAGGATTTCAAGACAGTGAAGCTACAAATTTCTAGCACAGATGCTTTCCTGACAATATTATTTCCCTGGGAAAGCTCAGTCCGGCTATTAAGACCTTTACCTAATTGAATCACACCTACCCAGATTATCTAGCACAAGCTTCTTTATTTAATGCCAGCTAATTATAGACACTACAATGTTATACAATTAGAAAATGACTTAAAAGTCACGACCAGATTAGGGGTTCAGTAATAGGTTCTATAGTCTTCCTACAATGACCCTCACAGGGTTTTACAGGCTGGGGAGGAACTCTCATGTATTATTGTAATACCCATAGCAGCAGAGCATTTGTGCTTCCCTTTTTTTCTGGATGTGAAAAGGCTTACAGTTCAATCTCTGTTACCCATTTTCAACTGTATGAAGTGTCCTATGTCATTAATTTTAAATGAGCAAATCATAGTATACTAGCTTTGCTGTTTGTATTCTTAGTTCTAATTTGTCCCCATCTATATATTTATATCTCACTTAGTAACACAGATCATCATGAATATCTATCTTCTTTTCACAATAAGAAAGAGTATTAAATCAGTTATGTAGTGAATGCATGTTAGATTATCAGAAAATTCAAAAACAAGAATTCCAAGAATTTATATAATGGATTGCCTTATTCTGGTATCTAGAGTACTCTGGAAGTGGTCCAGTGGTCCAAATATGACATGATTGAGTATCCTGAACCTTTCTTGGTCTTTCCTCTGGGTCATCTCCTCATTATAGGCATATTTGGCATACATATTCTTCCAGAGAACTAGAGAAATAAGAACAAATAACCTCCACAAGTGTCAGAAATAAAATTGTATTCAACGAGATTTGTCAGAAGTTCCAGTGGTGGCTATGGACTTCTATGAAATTAACAAAAATCTATTTTGTGTGATGTCCAGCTGATACTGTGTGATTGTTTTCAGAATACACAGCCACTCATTCAAGTAAAATTGATCTGCTTAAAATAAAGAGAGTAAAATGGTACAGAAAGTCAGTTGTAAAAAGGCATAGGTATAAATAAATAATAACCCTGGTTTCCTTAGAGCCATCACAATGTTTTAAAATAAAAGTATAATACTCTAATACTAGTCATAGGATTTTTTATATCTGCTTTCATAACTTTATATTAGTTTGCTCCTCACATTCCTACTAAATTATAGATAGTATTTGTCACTTTCTAGAACAAAAACTGAACTTTCTTTCAGATGATTAATGACGTTGCTTTATATACTTCTCCTTGTTATTTATAAAATCTCCCTTAACCCAATTTTCTTCCAATAGCTTTCCCAATGATAGAATAGATATTAATTTGAAAAAATTTGCTAAAATATTTTGCAAATGTCATAAATCCCATTAGGAATTTATTATTCAATATACCACATGGAATGCATTTTATAGAGCTTTGAATAAGGTCAGTAATCCTGAGGCAAAATTTTGAATTTTTTTCCTTGAACAGTAGGGCACAGTACAAATACTTTGGCTCCTGGTCACTTCAGGAAACTGCCATTGAAATTTATAGCCAAATAGAGAATTATTTTTCACGTAAAATGTGTACTTTTATTTTTAATGGAGTGTCTTTAAGAAATTATTTTCAGAATGAAAATCTATTTAATTAATTTGGTTTTTGGTCTGCACTCAGCTGTCTCAGGGCTTACTCTTGGCTCTATGCTTAGGATTCACTCCTGATGGAGCTTGGGATGCCATATGGGATATCAAAGTTGTAACCCTAGTCAACCACATGCAAGGCAAAAGCCCTACCAGCTATATGTTGGTACCCAGCCTGGAGTTCAGCAATTTTAGAATTTAAAACTGATCTTAGGGTGAGTGAGAATTTGATGGCAATAGGTATGATAAGGCCTAGGTGTAGATTTAAATTTAGAGTAAGGTAAAGATAGGGTAAGGGTTAGGGTTAGAGTTATGGTTAAGGCTAGGGTAGGGTTTGGTTGAAGATTGGACTTTGGTAGCTACTGAAATTGAAGTTAGTGTGAGAGTGAATATTATGTTTAGAGTAAATGGTAGGTTTGAACCTGGGGTTAGAGTAAGGATTAGACTTGAGGACAAAATTAGTTTAGTGTGCGGATTAATGTTAGGGATATGATTGGACCATAGTAAAACTAGAATCAGATAGAACAGTAAAGGCAAGGATTTAAAAGCTATTAATTAAGGTCCTGCAAGATCAGTTATCTGGTGAGTTGCCTACTGAAATGGTTTGAATAGCCCAATACATCTCTTCCCTAGTGAGAATGTCCTTCCTTAGATTCCTCACTGCTGAATACAATGGAAAGTGCAAATTTTAGGGACATTATCTATGTTTTATTGGATAATTTAAATACTTGCATCTTCCTCAAAAAGAAACAGTGACCAAGAAACAAAAAGAGCCCATAGAATAATAAAAGTTATTTGCCAGTACCCATCTTGTAAGGGGATCTTATAAGGTGTATATCATTTGATCACTTGATCACTTGACATGCTGTGATTCATTGATTAGCTCTAGTGGGTGCCAAGAACATTTCCATTTGACTCTATAATGTGCCAGAGTAGCCCAATACATCTACTTGCCTCAGGAATATGAAGAGACTCAAACCGTTCATTCAGGGTCTTGACGAAGAATTCTGACCATCTTGTAGGTGGGCAGCCACGTGATCTTTTAACGTCCCATGGGATCCAGTTGGTAACGACCCTAGTCCAGTGGTCAGCTCCAAATAGCATTATATGTCCAGCCCATCTTATTTTTGGTGTCTTGGAAAGGAGACAGCTTCTTGATTCTTGATTGTCGATGGAGGTCGGAACTCTGAATTCCTTCTCTCACTTGAGTGTATTCCAAGTGAGAGAAGCGTAGCTCTTTAGATTCCTCTTTGGAAGACCTGAATAGTGTTTTCATCATGAGAATGCTCTATATGTATATATGCATATATATGCATACATATGTTTATATATACATATATGCATGTGTTTATGTATATATATCTATATATACATATATACATATAGACACACACATATAAATAGCAGAATATATATATATATATATCAATCACTTGATCACTTGAATCCCATTATTCATCGATTTGCTCAAGCAGGCGCCAGTAACATTTCCATTGGACCCTATCACGTGCCAATGTAGCCCAATGGCATCCCGGTTGATTCAGGAATATGAAGAGTATCAAACTATTCCTTCAGGTCTTGACAAGGAAGTCTGACCATCTTGTAGGTGGGCTGCCAAGTGATCTTTTAACATCCCGTGGGATCCAGTTGGAACAGCTCTAGTCCAGAGGTTGTCTCCAAATCGCATTGCATGTCCAGCCCATCTGATTTTTGATTCCTTAGCAAACAAGACAGCGTCCCTGATTCTGGAATAGCAACAGAGGTCAAAACTCCGGATTCCTTCTCTCAATTGAGTGAGGCGTGATATTCCAAGCAAAGCTCTTTCAATTCTTCTCTGGGAGACACGAAAAGCATTCTCATCCTGCTTTCATAGGGCCCAGGTCTCTGAGGTGTATGTTAATACAGGGAGAAAGGTGGAGTCAAAGAGATGTGCCCAGAGTTGGAGGTTCTTTGTCCTTTTAGCTATATCTTTGATGCCTTTGAAGGCATTCCATGCCGCTCTCTTCCTCCTCCCAGCTCAGGTTTTAGGTCTTTCATTATGTTGACTTCTCGACCTAGGTACACATAACTGCTGCATTCAAAGATATTTGTTCTATTGAGAGTGAATGGGGCCTCAGGAACTAGTTCATTTTTCATGAACATAGTTTTTCTCAGATTCAGCTGTAGACCTATCTTTCCACATTCTTGGTCGGAAGTCAGCTAGCATTTGTGCAGGTTGGCTAATGGTTGGTGTAATCAGAACGTGACATCAGCAAAGCGGAGATGGTGTATTTGCCGACCATCTATCTTCACTCCCATTCCTTCCCATTCTAATTGTCGCATGATGTTCTCGAGGGTGGCGCTGAAGAGTTTTGATGAAATGGTATCACCCTGTGGAACCCCTCTTTTGACATCAATGATCACTTCTTTGTAGGATGGTGAGATCCTGGTGGTGAACCCATAATACAGCTCACGAAGGGTCTTGATGTACTGGGTTAGAACACCCTGTTTGGCTAGGGCTTCGATGACTGCTTTAGTCTCCACAGAATCAAAGGCTTTCTGTAAATAAATGAACGTGAGACATAACGGCATCTTGTACTCCCTACAAACCTCAGTGATCTTGGTTACTGTGTGGATATGGTCGATTGTGCTGAATCCTTTCCAGAAGCCAGCTTACTAGCATGGTTGTCTTTCATCTAGTGTTCTGCCAATCCTGTTCAGGATGACTCGTGTAAACAGCTTGTAGATGACCGGACAACAGGCAGATGGGGCGATAGTTGCCGATGTTGTGAATGCCTCCCTTCTTGAACAGTAGAACTGTCCTGCTGGTTTTCCATTGGGAGGGAACCTTGCATTCGGACAGGTAGCATGTGAAGAGCCAAGCTAGTGTATTGATGAGTACCGACAGCAGATTCTTCAGGTGTTCGGGTCTGACTTTGTCTGGGCCTGGTGCTGTTCCCTTCTTTACCCCGAGATGGCATGTCGGATTTCAGAAGGGAGAACATTGGGAATGACATATCCATCCTGTGGAATTTGGTATCTGGCAGGTGGATGTGGCTATCAAAGAGATTTGAGTAGAAGTCCTGGATAATCTCCATTGCCTTTCGGGGAAGATGTGATAGACCCATCAGGGCGTCGGAGGGCAGTCATCTTGGTCTTATAGTTGGCGAAGGACAGGTGGGCAGTGCGGAATGCTTTTCCCGGATTCTGCTGAATCTTCCAGTATTTCTGTTCTTCTGTCTTTGAGGTCTTCTTTTATTGCTTCTCTGCACCGTTTAGCAAGCTTGCATGTTAGCATTTGGTCTCCTGAGGCTCGCGCCTTGCCATGTTGGCAAATGAGCTGGAGAGTTTCTGAAGACAGGCGTCCTTTTGTGTCTTTCTCTCTCTCGTCATTCTTCGCCCAATCATGGAGGTGCTGAACCAGTCGGTTGTATTCTTCATCAATTTCATGTCGTCAATGGTGGTATCTTCCCAGGTTGCTGCAATGGTGCCAAAGAGTTCCCAGTTGGTAGTTGTTCTGGGAGTTTCTTCTTAAACTTTGCAGCCTTTTCTCCCCCTTGGCGGAAGTAGAATTTTGCACGAAGGAGACGGTGGTCTGATCTTGTTTGGAATTTGGGGACGACAGCTACATCAGTCCGACAAAACCATCAATTGAAGATGATGTGGTCAATTTCATTGTAGAACTGTCCACCAGGAGATTCCCGTGTCCAATGTTCCGCTTCAGCCTTCTGGGACTGTGAGTTCCCATGAATGGTCTTGGTGGACATGATGAACTCAGATAGTCTCTCACCCTGTTCCTTCCATTCTAGGCCATGGGTCCCGATGTGGAGTTCTTCAGCCGATCTTCTCAATCCTATCTTGACATTAAAATTACCGACTATGATATTGTAGAAGGCATGATCTTTTTTTATAGAACTCCTCCAGTTCCATGTAGAATTTCTCAATTTCATCTCCTTTTTATGTGGATGTTGGTGCGTAGACAATGAAGATAGAAATTGCTGGCAGTGGGGCACATCTCTTCAAGATGAGTTGAAGATATATATATATATATATATATATATATATATAAATTGCAGAAGTCGAATTTTTTAAGAAAAAATATCCAAACCCATCAAAAAAATGGGAGAACAATGAACAGAAACTATCTCAAGAAGAAATTCAAATGACCAAAAGGAACATGAAAAAAATTCTCTGTTACTAATCATCAGGAAGACATAAATAAATATAGCAAATGATATTTTATATCATGCGAAAGAAACTGGCACACATTAAAAAGTATAAGAACAACATGTACTTGTTCTGTAGAGATGCAGAGAGAAGGGACTCTGATTCATTGTTGGAAAGAATGACAACTGATCTAGTCATTTTGGAAAACAGTATTGACCTTCCTCAAAAAACTAGAAATTGAGCTCCTATTTTACCAGCAATACTACTTTCTGGAAGTTTACCCAAAAGTATGAGAGACAGACATGGGGCAGAGTTGCTACTTGCTCTCACTGTGCCCAGCCGCTCATGATGTGCCCGGGAGGGATGGCAGGTTCTAGGCCTGGCCTGCCACCCCAGCAGAGCCTCACAACAAGCCAGATGACCCCCACTCCATGAGGACCTCCATTTTCCACAACCGGACTTCACCCTCATCAGAACTCCACCCAGCAGACCAGCCTATCACAGCCCGGCTCATCAATAAGTGCTGGATTTTGAGATGACTAAAAGAGTATGCTACCCGCATGGTAGAGCCTGGCAAGCTACCCGTGTCGTATTTGATATGCCAGAAACCAGTAACAATTATAGACCTCATTCCCATGACCTGATGGAATAGTTTGAGGCTCTTTATGTTATTGGAGCAAGCAGGTGCTCTTGGGCTCTACTTGCATGAGACAGGTCATATGGAGATGTTACTGGTGCCCGCTCGAGGAAATCGATGATGAACGGGAAGACAGTGATATAGTGACAGTGATACCCAAAAGTATGCAGGGGGATATAGCCTGGGGACCAAAAACACACAGCAGAAATGCCATCTGCACTTCTTGTTTATTTCAGCAGTATTCACAATAGCCAGTATCTGGAAACCACTAGAATATCTGTAAACAGAATACTGCATAATGAAACTATATTACATCTACACAATGAAATTCTATGCAACCATCAGGAAAAACAAAGTCATGAAATTTATTATAAATATATAGACATGGAAAGTATCATGATGAATGCAATGAGTCAGAAGGGGGAGGTACAGACAGGATGATTCCATTAATTTGTAAAATATAAAAACATATTATAAGGCTAATATCCAAGGACAGAAGACAAGGACCAGAAGAACTGTTCCACTGTTGGAAACTTGCCACATGTCTGGGGGGTGAGATCAATTATGAAAGAGAAGGGATCAGTATGAAAATAATTGTTGGAATTGATCACTCTGCTCACGAACTGAGTGCTGAAAGTGTGTAAAGGGCTATACATGATAACATTTCAGTACCTGTGTTCCAAACCATAATGTTCAAATGGAAAGAGAAAGAGAGAGAGAGACAGAGACAGAGACAGTGACAGAGAGACAAAGAGACAGAAAGAAAGGGTCTGCCAAAGGGCAGGTGTGAGAGGGCAGGAGAGAAACTTGATGCATTGGTATTGATGATGGAAAATGCAAACTGGTGAAAAGTCAGATGTTGAAACATTGAATGGCTGGGGCCAGAGCAATGGTCCTGCAGGTAGGGCATTTGCCTTGCAAGCGGCCAACATGCTGGCCCAGGTTCCATCCCCATCATCCCATATGGTACCCTGAGCACCGCCAGGAGTAATTCCTGAGTGCAGAGCCAGGAGAAACCCCTGAGCATTGCTGGGTGTGACCCCCCCAAAAAAAAAGCAGAAACATCGAATGGCTGAAACCCAGTCATAAACAGCTTTGTAAATGTGCATCTTACAGTAACTCAGTAGACAAAAAAAGTACACATTCTTGAGGTTGGTTGGGTTTTTGAAAGCTAATTTTAGTTATCTCCATTCACTTTGTTATTTTGCAGTTGGAAGTTCTCTGAGGCTACTTACTCTAAGCTTGGATGATTAGTAATATTTTCAGAAGTTTTTCTCATTGCTTATAGAATAAGTATTGTTTAATATAATAATTTAATCTCTACTTTTTTTTTGCTAGACATCATTCCAGAATTTTATCATTCCAGAAAATCATCCCAGAATTTTAAAAGGAAACATTGTTTAGTAGTTAATGTCTGGGTTAATTACATTACATAACTAGTGTATTTGGAGTGTGGACAGTATTAAAATGCAGTTGAGGAAATATATCTCCTCAACATTCTTACAACTGTTACAACACCCACTAAAAGATGGTCCTATAAAAAGCATAGAGCAGAGTCTAGAGAGGTTTACAGTGATTAAGGTGTTTGCCTTGCATGGGGCTGATCCATGCTCAATTACAGATACAAAAATGCACCCTTCTGCACTCAGTGCCACCAGGACTAACCTCTGATCACAGGGCCAGAACAGCTGGATGTGACACACACACACACACACACACACACACACACACACTCTCTCTCTCTCTCTCTCTCTCTCTCTCTCTGTCTCTCTCTCGCTCACCCAACCTCTAATCCCCTTAAAAACAACAACAAAATGCTTAATGCTAGGCTCAGAAAATCTAGGGCTGAAATTGTGCGAATTCCTCTGGTCTCAGCCTTTACTTTCTCATTGTTTTCACTACTTTTTATAAATTCATTTCCTAATGTTGTGTTGTGAATGGCAAACTAAAATATTTTGTAAAATTTACTTTCATTCTTTCCAATTTTTTTTTGCTTTCCTTGCTTTTAGTTTTTCCATTATGGTTTGTTTTTGCTGGTGTCTCTTTTTCAGTTCAATTTTTTCTTTTTTTCTCATGTTGGAGAATTGTCTTAAATTCTTGATAATTCTCATTGCTTCTATTTAAAATTGGGACTCTAAAAAGTCACAAAGAGGGGACTTTTCAACTACTAAGTTGCATATTTTATTAGTCTATTTAAAATACATGCTTCCCCCCTAAATCATTTAGCTTCTTTAAAAAATATTTATTTGAACACTATAGCCATGGTTCCAGGGGTTTGCTCTTAAAAATTTTATTTCAACCAAGTTAACTTGTTTGGCAAAATGTCATCTTTTACCTCTCCCTGCGTGATCTGCTAGTGATCTTGAGATTTTCATTAAAAAACAGGATGAAACTAATATTTACTAATCATAATGTCCCTACCAGTAGTTTTAATAAACACTACATATCAGATATATTGTAGCTTATATAGTATAAGTAGCTTGCATAATCAATAGTGTCACTACTAGCAGCTTATATAATATATATATATATATATATGTATATATATGTGAGATATATTGTAGCCTTATTTGGTATGAGCATCAAGCTAACAATCGAAAACCATGTAATGCCAAAGCATTTACATTTTTATACAGAAAATGCATTACAGTAACTCTTCAAATAAGAATTTTTAGATGGTAGAAAATTTTTGAGAATGTTTGTACTCAAGTTTGTACTTGCGTTTATTCTCCATTCAAACTTTTCTTCAAGGAATGTTTGTTAAAATTTACAGATTGGGGGAAACTGGGTAGAAATATTTGTTACCTCAGCTCCTGAGCTCTTGTAAGATTGCATTTAGGCTTCATAAAAATCTTTGGAATTACAGCAGTCGGTTTAAAAGCAGATCACCCTGCAGGTAGGGCATTTGCCTTGCATCTGGCCTGCCCGGTTCGATTCCTGGTTCCATCCTGGCATCCCATATGGTCCCCCGAGCATCGCCAAGAGTAATTTCTGAGTGCAGAGCCAGGAGAAACCCCTGAGCATTGCTGGGTGTGACCCAAATAACAAAAAATAAATAAATAAATAAATAAATAAATAAATAAAAAGCAGATCTGGTAGCTCTCTGAGGTCTAAGGTGGCTAGTAATTTGAATGACAATGCAAGGTTGAAAAGTTTACTGACCTTCATTGTTTGTTGCCTGGTCTAGTGAAGGGAACTTTATAAGTTCCTTAAGAGAAGTGGCTATCATATCAACAAAAAGAAAAATAAAAACCATATGATCATATCAATTGATGCAGAGAAGGCATTTGACAAGATTCAACACCAGTTCATGATAAAAGCTCTCCATAAAATGGGGATTGAAGGAACCTTCCCCAAGATCATCCAAGCCCACAGCAAGCATCATTCTCAATGGGGGAAAAACTGAAAGCCTTCCCCTTACGATCAGGGACAAGACAAGGCTGCCCACTCTCACTATTTCTATTCAATATAGTACTGGAAATACTTGCCATAGAAATCAGGGAAGAAAAAGACATTAAGGGCATCCAGATAGGAAGAGAAGAAGCCAAGTTATCACTATTTGCAGATGACATGATATTATACCTGGAAAAACTGAAACTCTCTACCTAGAGGCTCCTAGAAATAATACATTCCTATAGTAGAGTGGCAAGGTACAAAATCAATACTCAAAAGTCAATGGCCTTCCTATATGCAAACAGCGAAAGAGAAGAAAGGGACATTAAAGAAACAATCCCATTCACAATTGTGCAGCAGAAAATAAAAATACCTAGGAATCAGTTTGACAAAGAATGTAAAGGATCTCTACAAAGAGAACTACAAAAAAGTTACTTCAGAAAATAAAAGAGTACCTGAGGAAATGGAGACACATTCCCTGCTCATGGATCGGAAGGATTAACATTACAAAATGGTAAAACTCCCTAGAGCTTTATACAGATTCAATGTGGTCTCTATAAAGATACCCACGATGTTCTTCAAAGAAATTGAACAAACACACCTGAAATTTGTATGGCATAATAACCCCCATGAATAGCTAAAGCAATCCTTGGGAAAAAGAAGATGGGAGGTATCACGTTCCCCAACCTCAAGCTCTACTACAGAGCAGTTGTCATTAAGACAGTGTGGTATTGGTATAGAGACAGACAAGTAGACCTATGGAATAGAACTGAATATCTTGAAACACATTCTCAAATATACAACCACTTAATCTTCGATAAAGGAGCAAAAAATATTAAGTGGAGTAAAGAAAGCCTCTTCAACAAATGGTGCTTGGAAAACTGGGCAGCTACGTGTAAAATAATGAACTTAGACCTCCTTCTAACACCATGCACAAAAGTCAGATCAAAATGGATTCTAGATCTCAACCTCAGACATGAATCTATAAGGTACATCGAAAAAAACATAGGAGAAATGCTCTACGACATCGAAACTAAAAGTATCTTTAAAGACCACCAAGCAAATGGAAGCAAAGATAAACAAATGGGATTATATAAAATTGAAGTGCTTCTGCACCTCAAAAGAAACGGTGATCAAGATACAAAGACAATCCACAGAGTGGAAAAGGATATTCACCCAATATCCATCTGACAAGGGGTTAATATCCAGGATATATGAGGCACTGGTAGCCCTTCACAAGAAAAAAAACAGCCAACTCCATCAAAAAATGGGGAGAAAAAATAAACAGAAGCTGCCAAAAGGCATATGAAAAAGTGCTCTTCATCTTTAATCATCAGGGAGATGCAAATCAAAACAACAATGAGGTACCATCTCACACCACAGAGACAGGCACACATCCAAAACAGCAAGAACAACCGGTGCTGGCTTGGATGTGGGGAAAAAAAGGGACTCTCATCCACTCTTGGTGGGAGTGCCGACTGGTCCAGCCCTTTTGGAAAACAATATGGGCATTCCTCCGAAAACTAGACATTGAGCTCCCATTTGATCCAGCAATAGCACTCCTGGCAATATACCCGAGAGACTGAAAAACACATAGCAGAAACACTATCTGTACTTCTTTATTCATCTCTGCGCTATTCACTATAGTTAGAATCAGGAAACAACCTAAATGCCTAAGAACAGAGGATTGGCTAAAGAAACTGTGGTTCATCTACACTATGGAATACTATGCAGCTGTCAGAAAAGATGAAATTATGAAATTTACCTGCAAATGGATGGACATGGAGACTATCATGCTGAGTGAAATTAGTCAGAAGGAAAAGGACAGATATAGAATGACTGCATTCATTAATAGGATATAAATAGATACCAGTGTTTTACTAAGTGTGGGAAATGGTAATGGCAGATTAAAACTCACCATTGAATATACACAAAGAGACTTAAGTGATAAACTCTAAATATCTGCAGGGCTAGCCACAGTGTATAAAAGAAAAGGGAGAGAGATGCAGAGACAGAGAAAGAGAGAGAGAGAGAGAAAGAGAGAGAGAAAGAGAGGAAACAGGGCAACTTGCTATTGAGGCAGCCTGGAGGTAGGCAGGAGGGGGTGGGGTTCATTGGTGGTGGAAATGGGGCACTGTTGGAGGGATGGGTGCTAGAATAGTGTATTACCAAAAACCAATTATGAACACGTTTGTAATTGTATGTCTCATTGTGGTATAATAAAAAAAATTAAAAAAAAGAAGTGGTTAGATTGTAGACTAATTGCTTAAGAAAGGAACCTGGGGCCTACAGAGATAGAAAGAGGTTATAAGGTGCTTGTCTTGCAGGCATTAAACCCTGGTTCTACCCTCAACATTGCGTATGGTCCTTATCACCAGCATCCACAAGGGTTACCTCTGAGTACAGAACCTTGAGTAGTCCATGACTGTGTTGCCAAAACATTGCCACCTACAAAAGAGATACAAGAAATATAAGAGACCCTGATATATTTCTATACTGGATATCAAAAAAAAGGGCAGTATTTAGGGTTTAAAAAACCCTATGAATATAGTATTTAGGGATAACTCTCCTATATTATAACTGCTATTTTTCTCTTTACTGATAATAAATTATATACTTATCACCATATGGTTGGTTCTTTTTAAGTAATTTTATTAAATAATAAAACCTAAACTGGTATTACTGGGTTATATGATAGACAAACAAAACAATTTACATTGTTTTGAAACTACTAGAGCCAGGTTAAAGTTAATATGTTTATTTTACTACTTCAAGCCTGCTATAGTTAAATTGAATTTGGAACCCTTACCCTATTCATATCTAAAAAGCTGGAGAAAATTCCCTTGGCTTTTGCCCATTTCTTTTGGTCAGAGTGAACATATTCACAGATTATGAAGTAATTAACTACTAGAACTCCCTGAAATTCTGAAAATCTTGGACTCAGAGTCCTGGACCCCAATCTTTATAGCAAGGTAAATTTTCTTGATTCTCACCTTTGTGGCTCACATGAACTGATTGATTGTGTCTTGGGAACACATAAGCAAACCATTATGTTTGTTTAATTTTTATGGTCATTTTTGTTTATTGCAGTATAACACTTTTGGGAGCAGGAACTATATTTTGTATTCCATGTCATATTTGGGAAGATACTTATTGATTTTGGGGGTCTTTTAATGTCTATTAAAATGTATGCTTAAGAGATAATTGTTGAAAGCAAGTTGAATTTTTATGAAACTGTAAACTAGATGGATGTGTAGTTGGAACACTTACTTTACACTCTACATGTTACTTGTTACTCATATCCCATGTTACTTGTTTTGAACATATAGATAAATAAATTTTATATACTCATTGATATTATTACATATTATGGTTATTAGTCATACTATGTTCTTCTTTTAAGAACATCAACCAAGCCTCAAGTTTTTAACCTCCTTTGCATTAAACTAATCACCTTCTCTGAGTCACTTATAGACAATATTTCCTTTAAAAATCTACTAAAAAATGAAATATCTCTATTAGTAACTCAAACACAAATCATAAATGTTACTGTAGCAACTGTTATTAACATTACAGGACTAAGTTCTATATCAAACTTTTGCTAAACTTCAGAAATTCACATTTTATAGAACTCTGAATGTTTTATTTTAAAACACATACTAATATATGTTTTAGAAGCATTCTTAGACATAGGCACAGTGAGAGCCAGTAGCAGCTCTGCCCATGTCTGTCTCTGGACCAGCATACCTGGGCCGGATTGAAAAAGACTGCACCAGGGCGGATCTGGATGAGCCGGGCTGTGATAGGCGATCTGCTGGGTGGAGTTCTGACGAGGGGGAAGTCCGGATGTAAAATGGAGGTCCTCATGGAGTGGGGGGTCATCTGGTTTGTTGTGAGGCTCTGCTGGGGTGTCGGGCCAGGGATAGAATCCATCCCTCCTAGGCGCCTCATGAGCGGCTGGGCACAGTGAGAGCCAGTAGCAGCTCTGCCCCATGTCTGTCTCTGGATCAGCATACCCGGGCCTGATTAAAAAAAAAGACTGCGGCAGGGTGGAACTCGATGAGCTGGGCTGTGATAGGCTTGTCTGCTGAGGAGTTCTGACTAGGGGGAAGTCCAGATGTGGAAAATGGAGGTCCTCATGGAGTGGGGGGTCGACTGGCTTGTTGTGAGGCTCTGCTGGGGTGGCAGGCCAGGGATAGAACCTGCCATCCCTCCCGGGTGTCTCACGAGCGATTAGGCACAGTGGGAGCCAGTAGCAGCTCCCACAGTCTTTATTCCATCTAAATTCAAACAGATTCTTTTTAACATTTAAAAAAAGGAAAATGAATTTATACAGCATAGGCAGTTTATTGCGTGTATTTTTCCAACTATTCTTAAAAGCCCACCATTCCTTCTACATCCTGAAACTCATGGTAGCACTAAAATGTCTGCCAGAATCGGTGTGATTTGGGGGAAAGTTTGTCCACAGCTTTTATTTCTCAGTTCCTGGTTACTAAAATTAGCATTTTCTTTGTGACTGTCTGTTGAATGAATGAGCAGCTATTCGTGTATCCAGGGCACATTATAGAAAAATCTTATTGCAAACTTTTTTCTCTGCTTCTCCAGTTTATAGAGGTGGTTAGACAACAATTATGTTTTAAAATCATATTTGAGGGCTTCTCAGTCCCAGGTCCCAGGTCTGAGCAAATGCTGCATCAGATGAAGTTGCCGTCTTAGGAGCATAACGACCCAAACTTACAGGAGGATCTTTGTTTTGGTCTCTCAGCCCCTTTGTGTCATCACGCTCTTGGGTGGGGAGCGCAGCCTCCCCTCAGCCCCTTCCTGGTCGTCCCTTCACTCACTGGGAAAAAGTAGTGATGGGATACAAAGGAAGGACCTGGCGCTGGTACAGTGGGTAGGCCACTGTGGGCAGTCCAGGCTTGACCCCAACACCCCACAGCATCCCCCATGAATACAGCTGTTCAAAGATTGTTCTTTTGTGCGGCTTCTGTGAGAGTAATTGCCCGTTTTCCTTGAAGAGAATAAACATGTAGCCCTCTAAGTACTTATTAAATTAACTGTAATAGTGTGTGCTCTGCTTACTAAATTTCAAAATTTAGAGACCAAAGAATAAGAAAAGCTTAGGTTATTTTTTTCTCTCTTTCTTTGTGTTCCTTATCACAAAGAAAGGAAGTTTCATATCAAAGGTAAGTGGTGGGAGCTAAGACCTTGACCCAGTTTTTAGGACAGTCATATACAAGCTTCTTAAACTTTTTCCATTTGCTATCTGTTTTCTGCCCCAGACATTGCAGTGCTACCATGAGTCTATGGGCTATAAGGTAGATGCACACAGTGGGCATTCACCGGCAATAAGACATAAGAAAATGCTTTTCTAAGATTCTTCACGTGGTTTGCACCGCAGTTGGAGAATCTAGCGGTTAGAGTTGCTAAGGATTATTCAGTAAGAGACAGGTCGTGTTTATCAGAGAAGATATAAAGTATCGGAAAATACTTCTCTGTCCTACTTTGGAAACATAAAGGATCTATTTGACTTTCCAAAGCTTTGGAAAGCCTGTGTGTTGCTGCACAGATGAACGCACGTGCACGCGGAGTCTGTCATGGGCGACCACCAGCTCCTGGATTCCAGGAACGCTCCCACTCCCTCTTCCTCCTGCCTTGGGCATGTACCTGAGCCCAGGGAGCACCTTTATCTGTCTTTCCTCTCCCTGTTGGAGAAGGTGCTCTGGGAGCAGTCAGTGCCCGCCACCTCTTAGCACACTGTTCTGAGATCATCGGTCTTTTCAGCCGTGGCTTCCCGAGCTCTGGGATTTAGCTTGTTGGCAGCTTTCCTTCCACGAGCCCCCTCCACTAGCCCTTCCACAAGCCCCCTCCCCACCGTGAGAGGACAGTGCTTTCGGACATAGCTGCTTGGTCCCTGCCTGGCTGATGCAGGCCCTCGGGGGCCTCTGTTCTGCTGTTTCAGGAACGGCTCCTGCTGTCTCTGCTCCCCCGCGCATATAGCCATGGAGATGAAACCGAGATCATCCAGCGGCTGCAGGGCCCCAAAGCTGGCCAGATGGAGAACACCAACAACTTCCACAACCTCTACGCCAAACGCCACACCAATGTGAGGTGCGCTGCCCAGGCGTGGGGCGCCACTTGCCCTCGGTGCTAGGGGTGGGGTGGCAGGGATTGGGCTTACAGCATCCCATCTCTTGTGGCAGTCCCCGCCTTGCCCTCTGTGCCCCTCTGCCTCAGGGCAGAACTATCCCAGGGAAATCAGAAAACAGCATCTTCTTTCCCTACTGGATTGAGATTTCCTGTGGGGCCCTGCTCCTGGGTGGTGTCCAGTCATAGAAGGAAGGCGGGGTCACAGAAGGTCTTCTGGGAACTGCGCAGTCAGATCTGAGCATCCCTGGTCTCCAGGGCGGTGACATGGCAGGAAGTTTGGAGCGGTCCCTAAGGATTCCTGCGGATGACACCAAGGGGCGGAGTGGGGGCGGGGGGTGCAGCCTTTCTGAGTTGTGTTGGTGCTGTCTCTTTTACAGCATGTAAAGACATGTTGTGATTACCCAGGCATGTCGTAATTACCTATCTCTGCTCTGGAGCAACTACCCAAACACAGCTTGCTGAGCCCTGCTGAGAGGTGTAACCTGGGGCAGGTGCTGCGCCTGCCAGCCCGGACATTTTAAGTTAGGGACTTTTCAAGTTGATCAATAAGAAAGACATTGGGGCCAGAGAGCTAGTCCGGTTTGTACTAATAGTCTTATCTTGCACACAGCCAACTCGCAGTGCAGGCCCAGCACCAAACTCCCACCCACCACACTCTCACTGTGCCCAGTTGCTCATGAGGCACCCGGGAGGTATGGCAGGTTCTATCCCTGGCCCGAAACCCCAGCAGAGCCTCACAACAAGCCAGTCGAAATCCCACTCCATGAGGACCTCCATTTTCCACATCTGGACTTCCCCCTCGTCAGAACTCCACCCAGCAGACCAGCCTATCACAGCCCGGCTCATGGAGATCCACCCTGCTGCAGTCTTTTATCCGGACCAGGTATGCTGGTCCAGAGACAGATTTGGGGCAGAGCTGCTACTGGCTCTCACTGTGCCCAGTCACTCATGAGGTACCTGGGAGGGATGGCAGGTTCTATCCCTGGCCCGAAACCCCAGCAGAGCCTCACAACAAGCCAGTCGACCCCCACTCCATGAGGACCTCGATTTTTCACATCTGGACTTCCCCCCTCATCAGAACTCCAACCAGCAGACCAGCCTATCACAGCCCGGCTCGGTTCATCAATAAATGCTGGATTTAGAGATGACTACAAGAGTATGCTACCCGACGGCAGAGCCTGGCAAGCTACCCGTGTCGTATTTGATATGCCAGATACCAGTAACAATTATAGACCTCATTCCCATTACCAGATGGGATGGTTTGAGGCTCTTTATGTTCCTGGAGCAAGCAGGTGCCCTTAGGCTCTACTTGCATGAGACAGGTCATATAGAGATGTTACTGGTGCCTGCTCGAGCAAATCAATGATGAATGGGAAGACAGTGATACAGTGATATTAGACATAGAAATAATCCCGCAGGAAGTATAGTAATTTTATTTACAAAGAAACTTGAGAGTTTTGTCATATGTAATAATGCACGTGAGAGAAATTAAGAAAAATTGTTTAGATTATGGAGAGGTGTGTGTACATGCATAGGGGTTGCTGGATATCTATGAAGCTTGAAATATTAGCACATTTCTATTTTTCTTTTGTGGCATAATATTTGCTTTAAAGGGAAAACTTCTTTACCAGAAAAATGTCCATTTATTTGTTACTACACATTTTATATTCATATTATGTAAGCTGCACAAAAATATTGAAATGCATATTTTTAAGATGAATTTTTTTTGCTTCTAAAATTCAATTATATTTTTACTGAAAGTATTTTGAACATTGTACTGGGAAAGAAGGTTTTAAGATGTGTGTGAGAATGAATGTATCCATGAGTGTATGTATAAGATTCAAAATAATTTAGAGGCTGAGGAAATATCACAGGGATCAAGGCTCTTAATTGCATTGGCTCCCTGATACTGCTTCCATATCCAGGTTCTTTGAACACTGTTGTTTGCCCCTAAAACACTGCCAGCCTACACTAAAACATAAAATGTATTAAATAATAAAAATATTTTAAACCCTTGTTTACTTTCATTCGTTGTTAAAGTGTTTTTACCTCAGATCAAATCATTAAAAAACATGGAACCATATATGTTCAAATTATCTTTGCTAGGTTGTATTAATAGAATTGACATTGACAAGTGCTCATCTCTTCAGAAAGAGGCAACGAGAACAAACTAAATCCAATTCCAAAATTCAGGGTCCTCTGTTGGGATGCAGAGAAAACAGTCTTAAAATTGTTATATTTTAGGGACAGGGGAGATAGTACAGAATGTAGGGCACTTTTTCAAGTGATTGACCAGAGTTTGATTCTTGACATCCCATGTGATCTCCTGAGATTATCATGAGTGAGCTAAGTACACTTAATTTGTAAGTGCAGAGACAGAGTGAGCCTGGGAAACATCTGGGTATGACCCCCCAAAACACAATAATAGATAAACAAAAGTATAATATTTTGAGCAAAGTTAGATTACATTATGGTCTTAAATAATATGTTTCAAAATAATTACTTTACTGACACAGTTTTGACAGTTAAATAGGATGCTTATAGAAATAACCTTTCCCAGAGAATAGTTCCCAAGATTTTTCAATAAAAATGTATTTACTGGTTGAAATGAGAATAGGAAGATTTAGCAATATGAGGTATTTCACTTCTTTGATGGGGATTTGAGAGTTTTCAAGCACATATATGTTCATTTTAGTCAGATCATGATAGCCTTTCAACAGTCAACTCCATGAATCTGTTCTTTATGTACAATCCCTGCCTCATGATATCCCCAGACTGCTCTCTTGACGCACACTTTCCAATCAGGAGCTCTACAGTGTAGGCATTTCTAAGAGTGGCTTTCAGTGTATTCAGTTGGACTATATATTATAATAAGAATATTGCACCTAGGGCCGGAGCGACAGCCCAGTGGGTAGCGCTTGCTTTGTTGCACGGGCCGGCTGTGCCGGCCTGGGTTCCATCCCGGCATCCCATATGGTCCCCGAGCACCTCCAGGAGTAATTCCCTGAGTGCAGAGCCAGGAGTAACCCCTGAGCATTGCCGGGTATGACCCAAAAAAGCAAAAAAAAGAATATTGCACCTATGCATCTTGAGTTGACCCTTTATTCTTTAGTCCTACACAGAAAACTTATGGTTTATCTTTATCTGTTTAGACATTTGCACATTCTACAACCCGAATATGTCTTAGATTTTGCATTAATTCCTTTATTTACATTATGTTTATTTTCCCCATTAAATACATTTTGCTAATATATCAATTCTTATATCACTGTCCTCCCGCTCATCATCGATTTACCCGAGCTGGCACCAGTAACATCTCCATATGTCCTGTCTCATGCAAGTAGAGCCCAAGGGCACCTGCTTGCCCCAGGAACATAAAAGAGCCCTCAAATCATTCCATCAGGTCATGGGAATGAGGTCAATAATTGTTACTGGTATTTGGCATATCAAATACAACACGGGTAGCTTGCCAGGCTCTGCCATGCAGGTAGCATAATCTTGTAGTCATCTCTAAAACCAGATTATGATATAGATCATGATAAAATCTATCATGGTAATATAAGATATGAATGAGAGAAAATTGGATGAGACACAGAAACTGTTATCCCTACAATTTTTTACATTATGCAATTCTTATAACACTATACAAATTCACAACAGTATATTTTAATTTCACTATGTGCATGTGTGTGACTCCTAACAAGCCACCGTTTGCATCTTGAATCTTAAAGCTAGAGAATACCAGAAGCTAAAATGTTCAATAAATTGTTTGTTGAATGAATATTCTAGCATTTTCCTTTTTCTACTACCAAAATGCCCTTAAGAAGGGAAGTTAAGTACAAATGCATTTTATGAAATTTTTTGCAAAATTTTTATTTGTTATGTATCACTTGATCACTGATCACTTGAAATCCCAATTCATCAATTTGCTCAAGTGGGCGCCACTAACATTTCCATTTGACCCTATCATGTGCCAGCGTAGCCCAATAGCATCTGGTTGCTTCAGGAATAAGAAGAGCCCCCAAACCGTTTCATTCAGGGTCTTGACGAAGAAGTCTGACCATCTTGTAGGTGGGCGTCCACGTTGATCTTTCGATGTCCCGAAGGATCCAGGTCCATAACGGCTCTAGTCCAGCAGTCATCTCCAAATTGCATTACATGTCCAGCCCATCTGATTTTCGATGTCTTGGCAAACGGAGACAGTGTCCCTGACTCTGGAACAGCAATGGAGGTCGGAACTCCGGATTCCTTCTCTCTTTGAGTGAGTTGTGATATTCCAAGAATAGCTCTTTCGAGTCCTCTTTTTGGGAAACCCGAATAATGTTCTCATCCCTGCATTTGTAGGGCCCAGGTCTTTGAGGCAATTGTTAATGCAGGGGAGAACAGTGGAGTTGAAGAGCTATGCTCTGAGCCAGAGGTTCTTTGTCCTTTAGCTATTTCTTCAATGCTCTGAAGGTGTTCCATGCCTCTCTCTCCTCCTACACAGCTCAGGTTTTTAGGTCATTCATCATGTTGACTTCTTGAACTAGGTACATATAACTGCTGCATCCAGAGATGTTTGTTCCATTGAGAGTGAATGGAGCCTCTGGAACCAGTTCATTTTTCATGAACATAGTTTTGTTGAAATTCAGCTGTGACTTATCTTTCCACGCGTTCTTGGTCGAAGTCAGCCAGCATTTCTGACACTTGGCTAATGTTTGGTGTTATTAGAACGATGTCATCAGCGGCCGTAGGTGGCGTAGTTGCCAACCATCTATCTTCACCCCATTCCTTCCCATTCTAATTGTCAGCATGATGTTCTCTATGGTGGTGCTGAAGAGTTTTTGTGAAATGGTATCACCTTGCCAAACCCTCTTTTGACATCAATGATCACTTTCTGGTAGAACGGTAAGATACTGGTGGTGAACTCCGTAATACAATTCAAGAAGGATATTGATGTATTAGGTTTGAGTGCTCTGTTTGGGCTGGCTTGATGGCCTCTTCAGTCTCAACAGAATCAAAGGCTTTCTTTAAATCAATGAATGTGTGAAGAGCGGCATTTTGAACTCGCTACAAACCTCAATGAGCTTGCTCGTGGGGTGGATATGGTCGATGCCTGTGTTTAAAAACTCTTGAGCTCATTCGCCAACGTGGCAAAGAGGTGTGATCCTCTGGCGACCAAATGCTAACGCCCAAGCTCACAAAGCAATGCAGAGAAGTGATAAAGACCTCCAAAGAGAGAAGGGGCAGAAATACTGGCTGATGCAGCAGAAGCCAGTGAAAAAGTATTTGGTAATGCCCGCCTGTCCTTCTCACCAACTATAAGACCAAGATGACTGCCCTCTGACATCCTGGATGGATCTATCGCCAATTTCCAGAAAGGCACTGGAGAAGATAATCCATAAATTCTACTGATCTTTTGATAGCCATGTCCACCTGCCCACATACCAAATTCCGCAGGATGGATATGTCTCTCCCAATGTTCTCTCCCTTCTGAAATCTGACATGCCATTTTGTTGGTAAAGATCAAACAGCACCATGCCCAGACAAAAGTCAGAGACCCGAACACCTGAAAAATCTGCCATCAGTACTATTCAATACACTGGCCTCGGCTCTTCATACGCTACCTGTCTGAATGCAAGGTGCCCCTCCCAATGGAAAACCAGCAGGACAGTTCTACTGTTCAAGAAGGGAGATATCCATGACATTGGCAACTCATCGCCCCATCTGCCAGTTGTTTGACATCTACAAGCTGGATCACCGAGTCATCCTGAACAGCAATGGCAGAACATTAGATGAAGGACAACCATGCGAGCAAGCTGGCTCCAAAAAAGGATCCAGCACAATCGACCATATTTGTTATGTGTATATAATTTGAAAATAATATTTAGTAGAAAAGCAAATAAAATGCCCTATCTACTTATTTAAAGTATAGAATTTCTACCCCAAAATTATTTTGAACTGCTATCAGGTAGATACTACTTTTGTTTCACAAATTTATTGAATTTTTTTTCAATTTTAACTTTGATATAATCCATTCACTTTTATTGTTTTCAAGTTACTTTTTTTTTTGGCATTTCTGGGTCACACCCGGCAATGCTCAGGTTTCTTCTGGCTCTGCACTTAGGAATTACTCTCGTGGTGCTCGGGGACCATATGGGATGCCGGGATCAAACCCGACTCAGCATGGGCCGGCCATGCAAGGCAAATGCTCTACCTGCTGGGCTATCGCCTCCCCCTCAAGCTATTTTTTTCAAGTAATTTAATTTATTCACAGATCTTGCTTTCTGTCTTGGCAGGAAGCTTCTAGAAAAGTGCTACCTAACATACTTTTTGTATGGAGGGAAGTGTTCCATACTTGAGGTCTATTTACAGAAAGTCACTAGTCAAATATGAACCTAGAGTACTTAAAATGTGGCCAAAGTGATAGATAAACTGTATTTCCATTTTTATTTAAGTATGATAAAAGTGGAGACTCTCAGACATGGCAGAGCTGCTACTCTCTCTCTGTGCTCAGCCGCTCATGAGGCACCTGGGAGGCATGGTGGATTCTAGCCCCCTCGCCTGTCACCCCAGCAGAGCACTCACAACAAAGCCAGAGCTGCCCCCCCCACTCCCGACCCATGGGGCCGCCGCTTCCCACATCCGGACATCTTTCTCGCCACACCTTCACCCAGCAGATCTCAGACTATCACAGCCCGGATAATCGTGACACCACCCTGGGCGGAAGTTTTTTTTCAATCTGGCCCAGGTATGTTGAACCAGAGACTCTCGAGACATGGGGCAGAGCTGCTACTTGCTCTTCCAGCCCAGCCGCTTCATAGAGGTGCCCGGGAGGCATGTGGTGGTTCTAGCCCTGACCTGCTCACCCTACAGAGCCCTCACAACAAGCCAGACGATCCCCCCTACCCATGAAAATCGCTATTTTCACATCCACCAGCAGCCGCGAGAGTTCAATAATAAATGCTTTATTTAGAGGGATTACACACGCCAAGTTATGCCAATCTCACGGCAAGCCTGGCAAGCTGCTCGTAGTCTATTTGATATGCCAAATACCAGGTGAACATTTTCATATTAGGTCATTCCTATGACCTAATATAATGGCTCTTGGGTTCTACTAGCATGAGACAATGAAAATATGGAGATATTATGTGGTAACCACTCTAGCAAATATGATAATGAATGGAAGATATTGATAGATAGTGATATAGAGATAATTACTGCAAAATGTAGCCAATCGCCATATGAATAATGTTTACACACTGAGCAATACCCCAGGAAGCCCCGTCACTCATATCCAATGCCGTCACTCATGGCAGTACATCATAAGCCTCCGCTCAAGAAGTTCTTTCTTTATTTATTCTGCAGTCAAATAAGCACTATTTAACCTTTACTATAAATTACTTTTGTTTTTTTAAAAAAATTAATTTAGATATAACCACATTCAATTTATAACAAATTCAGGGATTATTGTATACTTAAGCTAACCAACAGCATCAAAAAAAATAATCCAGCCGCTCTGAGAGAAAATATAGGAATAAGGTACGCGTCTTTTCAGGCCTAAGCCTACTCCAGTCCCTGTAGTCCTGAGACAGAACTCCAAGCCGTGATCCCATGATCCTCTCAAGGACAGGAGGGAAGTCCCGAGTAATGCTCGATGTGGCCCAAACTCCTCCCAAAGAAGCAAAAATTCATAGAGTCTTACAAAATCATGGAGTAATTTACTTATTTTCTAAATTTTAAAAATCAAATTCAGATAAACTATTTTTGCATCATATTTCAATTTTAAGCCACAACTTGACATACTGTCCAACTTTCTGAATTTAGTACAACAAGAGACACAAGACCCTTAAATATAAACTTTAAAAACCCTATGTTAATTATTACTTTTAATCTGTAATTTTCAAATAACTTTTTACAAAAACTAATACAGAAATATATTTAATTTTCTTTTGGCCTGATTTTGCCCTAGAAATTTTAGATCAGTGAGAGAGTGATATCAATAATTAGCAAACTAAGACTGTATTCTTTATATCCTCTGTGTTATAAAAAGCCTGGATAATTATTGGCACTCACACAAAGTATGCTTTTACTATCATAGCTAAAACCCAAATGGATAATGCTAGGCCGCTATATATCAAGGATCACTATCTGCACCCTCATTATTAACACAGTATATTTTGCTTTTAATAATGTAGAAAGTAATGGAATGTAACATATGAATGCCATTTGTGTAAATTTTTGTTCTGGCTAGAGAAAATAATTGATATTATCAAATGAATATCAATAACTCAAGGCTCTATACTTGTGTCTAAACTATGCTGTTCTTGTGGAGAGTAGCATTTGAATGTTTGCCAATCAAGCACCATATGGATGTGTGCAGAGAAATCGTTAAAGAAAAACCTCAAGCTGTTAATCCATATATTTTAAATCCAATCTTCAGCTTTATTACCACCCATAGTTGAGGTGGCAGCTTCTCTTAAACTGAAATTAATTGCTTCTAAATGATATTTTATTAGAATGATATTTTGAAAATAAAAAACGAAATGATCAGAATAATTTAGGTAGTTTAAAAAGCAACCCTAAGCTCCTTGAATTTTAGAATCCTTTAGACTTTAATAGAAATTACTAAATTCCTCGCTTACACAGATTTGTTTAGCCTATGTATATGTATGATTCATGTAATACACTTGCCATTTATCCAGGAACTCATTCTGGATATTTTTCTCTCGAGTATCTTGCCACAAAAAACGTAAAAATTTGGGCTTTTCTTTATATAACGCATGAAATAAAATGCGGTGAAGTAAAATGTCTGCTCTAAAGCACTTAGAGAATAAAATTTCAAACAATGGAAATAAAATGGAAATAAACTTAGTTCTGTTTTTACTCCAAGCTTAAATTGAAAATCCTTAACTCCACTTTGGTGGAAGTTGACCATTTGTTATAAATTTTGCTTTGCAATTCTAGTTGGATTGCATGACATTGGGCATTAATAGGGTATTTTTATCTTTTGTGCAAAAAAGTGGGTAAAGTGAAACAGTTAGCAAAAATCAACACAAACAGCTAAACTTTGCACCTGTTTGTGTTTGATAATTGTTTGCTTTTTTTGGGTCCCACCTGGAAATCTTGCAGGGGTTACTTTCTTGGCTCTCACTCAGAAATTATCCTGGCAAGTACAGCTCAGGGGGACAATTTTAGCGGTGGATGCTGGGATTAAACCCAGAAGCCTTGCATAGACCGACCACATGCAACAAAGTAAACGCCTCTCACCCATTGGGCTATCACTCCCCCCTAAGGCTTCAATGTGTGTTTTACATCTTCAAGATTGTGTAATCTTTGAAAATGGAAGGGATTTATTTTTATAAATTATATCTGGCATATATTTAAGCTCACATTATGAGCATTCTTAACATGTTACTGTCCTATCTCAAAAAGAATTCTTTACGTAGTGAATTAAGATGATTATATTGTTTGCATAAAAACAATAAAAATAGTATCATTTATCCTAAATCTCCTCCTGAAAAAAATGCAAACAATCTAACCTAATTAATATAAATCAATAAGCTTTAGAACTGGAAAACAAGGTTTTTTTCTTAATATCTAGCTGAATTTTCTTTGGCTCTCTTCAGCACCACAAACAAAGATGTAAAATCGAGATTATAAAGGTTATTTTATACATACAGCTTTTCTATAATAAAGAGACACAAGATAATACATAGCCTCTCCTGTCTTCTAAGGCACTCATAGAATCTTATTTATAATGTTCTAATCTATAGTGAATAAAAAAACATTTTTGAGAAACACTGAAATAATAAGCAACTCAGGTCATGAATCCCAGCCAGTGTAATCTCGTACCTGGACTCTATGCTTCTGGGATGTAAAAAATTTACTCTTAGTCCAGTCATCAAGAAACCATAGTAAACCCCTGGTGATAGGTCACAAAGTAGAAATTCTATTGTATGTTTGAAAGTTTAATATTTCAACTCAAGGAAGGCAGTGGTTTTGTGTAACTAAAACCAGGATTAAATGGATTATAAATTAAGTGATGGAATTGTTCTTATTTCATTTTTTCCATTTTTATTTAAATATTGATGTATCATTGATGATTGAACTATTCCCATTGTAAAATCTTAAACTGGATTACTGCAAGATACTTTCAAAAACTAATTCCGCCTCTCTTAGCCATTTACTGCTGACGACAATGACTACTTCAGAATAAAAATTAACTTTACTTGATTTGCCAAAATTGAGACACTATAAGCATCTGTGTATTTTAGTTTTTGTCATATATTTTAGATGTCATATATTTCCAGTCCCTGGGACAAATACATTGACTTCCCATTTTGCTGAAACATAAAAATTTGTTTATTTATGATGGCAATGTCATTTACAGAAAGCCATTGCATCATTTATATTCTATATCTATTGACCACAAATTTTCCATATTATCTGGAAGTAGTTAATATAGAGATTAATATTGTTTCCATTATATTTCTATGTTGAAGATCTAGACATACCAATCCCTGGCTTCCTGCAATTATATTATGAAATTGACTTTAGTTTTTAAAAGATGTTCTCTGGTATTTCATTATTGAATTTCCAAATAATATTATAAATGCAAATATTACATCTTAACAAGTCCCATATGCCTTGTATCTTTCTACTAAATTCCCCAAAGCATCTGTTAAATGGTTTTTACGATAGTCAGTAATTCACCTTTTTGGGTTTATTTATTAAAGCACGGTGAG